>JASDQU010104741.1:171857-187053 GCA_032191745.1 Picea mariana | reverse complement strand
CATTTTATAGATCATGCACGGAGCCCTGAATGCATACTTAGCTAGTTTTTGCATCGCCGGTTCTCGGGCTGGCTGGCTCAAAAATGGGCCTTTGTTGTTCCGTGGCCTACAAAGAATAGCCAAAGTTCCACGATATACAAATTGACAAGTAGAGTTCGGACTATTTCAATTGTAATGGCCTATGTGGCAAGCAGTAAGAAGGACAGGTGGTAAAGATAAAGTAGTGAACACAATTTTATGACATTTATATAGAAAAAATAATAAAACGTCTTACATATTCCTGTAAATTTAAAGAAACATATATATATGTGTGTGTGTGTGTGTGAGAGAGAGAGAGAGAGAGAGAGAGATATGATATGTGAAATTTGAGTGAGTGATTTACTGCATATGTAATTTTGAAAATGACCAGGCAGGGAAAAATATGCATAATTTATACATACAAAATATGTAATTTTACAAAGTACATATTTATTTTTATACATGCGAAATATGTACTTTTATAAAGTATGGGGATGAGATTTTAAAGAGCATGCACGGAGCCCTGATACCATACTCTGCCAGTTTTTGGATGGCGGGTTTTCAGGATGTGGGGCTGAAAATTGGGTTTTTGTTGTTCTGTGTCCTACAAAAAAGCACTGATAGTTCCGCGATATACAAATTGACAATCACACTTGGGCACTATTTGAATTTTAAGGGCCTCGTGTCAAAAAAATTTAGATTCACATAGTATCTTTTACATATGGTCGTGGACAAGAAAACACAAAAAAATAGTAGTAATGCTTGTTACATAGTTTCATGGAGAAAAGCACAAAAAAACCAGCATTCTCAAATTAGCTTTCCTTAAAACAAGGGTTCTTGGAGAGAAGAAATTGAAATTTATGAAATTAAAGGTCCCTGGACAACACAAATTATACATACCAAAGATGTAATTTAAAAAAGCAGATATTTACTTTTATACATACGAACTATGTACTTTTATAAACTATGGGGATGAGATTTGATAGAGCATGGACGAAGCTCTTAATCCATAGTTAGTCAGTTGTTGCATCGTGGGTTCTGGGGTTGGCGGGCTGAAAAATGGGCCTCTGTTGTTCCATGGCCTACAAAAAACACCCAGAGTTCCGCGATATACACATTGACTAGAAGACTTCGAACTATTTGAATTGTAACGGCCTCTGTGGAAAACAGTATGACGGACATGTGGCAAAGATAAAGTTGTGAACACAAATTTATGACATTTATATATATCTGTGTGTGTGTGTGTGTGTGTGTGAAATATGATATGTGAAATTTGAGTGTGATTTACCGCATATGTAATTTTGAAAATGACCAGACAGGGAAAACTATGCATCAGAAAGGAAGAAAATTGAAATAAAATAAATAGAATATCTTCACATTCAACATAGCTGAAGATAAAAATGTAGGAACACATGAATATATGAGGAGACAAAAGAATAGTTTTATTTCGAATATATGAAAAAAAGAATACTTTGTTACATATTCCTGGAAATTTAAATGTGTTTGTCATATAGATTGGGATTGGGGCTCCCGCGGACCATAAGAGAAATATGTACAAGAAATAGGACTGGAAAGAAGAAGTGGGACACGGTAGAGTGTAATACCTGAAAAGTAGAAATGGTAAGATATTAGACATTGGTTATAGATTTATATTCAGAAAAGGTAAAATAACTTGATTGATAAAGAAAGGACTATGACTATACACTTATAGGCATGGTACATATAAGTAATTTTGGTATTTGCTTGTTGATGTGTATTCCTGTTGATTTTTGTGGCCAACCCACTTGAATAACTGGACTAATAAACAAAGAATGTATAGGAATGTTCCAAGAAGGAATTTTTCTATTTGCTTCCTGATGCATTTTCCTGTTGGATTTCGTCGGGGACCCACTTCAAGTTCTCTTCAATATAGCTTCTCAAGGGGGCGATGTTGATGTCATTCCAGATTTTAATGATGAAAAGTTCATTTTCTAATTCAGTTAGATCAATAGAAAAATTACACAGAAACTGATGAATGTCTTCATTTTGCACCGAATAACGGACTAGCCAGTTGTCCACATCTTCCTCATGATATTCAAGAGTCCTGTAAAATTTTCTAGAGACAAGACCTTAAAATTATCAAGTTGTTTATCAAAAGCTTTTTTGGTTAACGACAATGAGTTGATGATTAAGCTAGGGTCCTGGAAGTCGTTTGTCCTTCCGACTAAATCTATTTTGGCCAATTTTGTGACTAATGTTTCTTTCTTTGATATTGTTTTCTTACATGACTGGACGATGAGATACAGGTTCTTCACCTTTTCTTTCCAGCATGCTTCTAATTGAATGAGCCATTTTGTGGATGGGATACCATGTTGTCTTCTTGTCGTTTCTGGCATGTTGTTGACATAAAAGGCAAAATGGATGACCGTGTGCAAATAGAAAGTTTCTTCATTTTTTAAATCCGTCTGTAGAAGTTGGAGCAAGTTATGTGCCCTGCTTCCCACCAAATCCATATTTTTTGATGTTTCCCAGGCCTTAGTAATTAGTTCCATTATTCTGTTGATATTTTTCTCCACATATCCTCTACAGGATGCGAGGAATTTGGAGGAGCCTTTTAGAATTGTTGCAGGGGTTCAGGGAGTCGAAGGTATGGCTATTGCCAAACGACTGCCAAGCAATGGCATAGGAAACAAAGCTTCTTCTAATTCCTTAATCCGATCCTTTAGTTTAGCATTCTTGGCCTAAATGACTCGAACAGATTCTTGAAGAGAATCTTCGATTTCCATGTGAAGTTGAGAGATTTTCAACGCCTGCATATTGGCAAGGTCAAGTGCTAAATGATGTTTTCTTTTCTTATTTTTGACATCTTTTTTTTCAATAATTATTTTTTTTTATTTGCTTTCAAAAACAACACTCTGGAATACGAAGGATTCATCTTCGTCAAAAATTTCGGTATCAACTATGTCCATTGGGTAGCCATGTTGAATTAGTTCTCTGGGTTGATCAAGGTTGTAGAATATGCTATCCAGATCAGCATCAAGATCCATGTTTTCACCCTAAATTTCGAGCTGGTCCTCCTCCCCTGCAATTATTTTTCCCTTTTCTTGCACTGGAAGCTTTCCACAACTATGAAATTTATGATGGAATATTAATTTTTGGACCTCAGGCACGAACATGTTCAGTGTATCTGTACAGAAATGTTGGGGAACTACCGCCAGTAGTTTATGAAAACATCGGTTTTCTCCAGAGGCTGCCTGAAATGAAGAAATGGAGGGTGCAATATAACCCGCCGGAAATGTTGGTTCAATGCATGTGAATGGAAAATATCCCCAAGGTATTCCTTCATTAATGACAATGCCTATGCGTGCTATATGGAGAGATGGTAAAAGTAAAGGTTAATTATTGCATACTTAGAAGTGCGAAGGTGGCGGTTATGATGAAGAATATTTAAGGATTGGAGGTTTCGTGAAGGAATGAAGCTGACAACGTGCGAATGACATTCCATGGTATTTGAATTTAATAGTGGGAAGCAATAGTAAAAGAATCCACAAATATTGCATTAATGGCAGAACTTCTCGAGCCTTGCACCCATCAATGAAAATTTAGACGGTGCCTGCACGATGACCATTTAGCATTAAAGATTTAGAAACAACACACACACACACAAACATATATATATATATATAAATTACTTCTTAATATGGACACGTGCGAAGGCGACGAAGATGGAGAAGAGCAAGCAAGGAAGCAATGGGCAAGTCTGAAAAGCGGTCGAACGGGCATCAAAATAAGTTTACAAGCGATAGCGAGGACAGGCGAGTTGCAAAATGCATACAACATAAGAGGGCATGATGGTGAAGTTCAGCAGAGGGTTTTCATATTTGCGGAATTGCGGGAAAATCTGTAAGTATGGAAACTGTGATTTTGTGCAAGCTTCCAGGGAGCATAGTGAAGGGAAGCATGTACAATCTTTGGATCACGGGTTCTTGGGATGGAGGGATGAAAAGTGGGCCTCTATTGTTCCATGTCTTGTAAATAGTACCCAAAGTTTCCCGATTACAGTTCCGCGATATACAAACTGGCAGACAAATTGCAAGGCTGGGGGGGCCCAGAATGGAAATTTTCAAGTACTAAAATATGAATATTAAATAGTGATACTGTACAATTTAATTAAAAAAAATTATAAAATGAGTAGCAAGGTTCAAGTCCAGCTGCAATTGTAGATCACCAAAGTTTCGGGCATCCGCGATATACAAAATGACAAGCGGATTTGCATGCTGGCCGACTCAATATTCTACTTTTAGTGATTTCCGTGATATACAAATTGACACACAGATTCTAGGGTTGGCGGGTTCCCAGAAATGATCAATACATACCAAATATGCAGAGATCCCTTATTCCATACTTAGCCAGTTAGTTGGATCACAGACTTGCGGGCTGTAAGTTGGGCCTGTAATGTTCTGTGTCCTGCAAATAGCACCCATACTTGGGCGATATAGAAATTGACAAACGGAGTTGTGGGTTGACTGGTTCATATTATAGCTAACATTAGTTTCAAGTACTAAATTATTAATAATTAATATTGATAGTGTACAATTTAATTAAAGAAAATTAGCAAAGGAGTCACAAGCTTCCAGCCTAGGTCCAATTGTAGATCACTGAAGTCTTGGGCGCAAGATTAGATGGAAATGCAATGTTCCACTTCAACGTCTGGGAACCCACGAGCATAGACATGGATTACCAAGTTTTGGATGCAAGATGTACACTCAGAACACGGGGAATGAGAGTTTGATAATGCGTAGAGGGGAGCCCGCGGCCATAAAATTTCCTAAGGAAACCAAAGGGCTCGGTCGTACTCGCAGTGTATATTTCATAATTTATGTGGAACACAAACTGTGTGGTGACCAGCTCAGTATGTGTAGAAACCAGGGAAAACTAAATATGTACCTTTATAAAGTATGGACATGATATTTTACAGAGTATGTACGGATATCACATTCCATACTTGCCCACTTTCTGGATCGTGGGTTCTCGGGTTGGCGGCCTCAAAAAATATGTCTCTATTGTTCTGTATCCTACAAATATCACACATACTTCCGAGAAATACAAATTTACAAGTGGATTTGAGGGGTGGCTGAGATTTTATAGATTATGTACACTTTTTTGGATCGCGGGTTCTCATTCTGCCGGGGTAAAAAAAGGGCCTCTATTGTTCCATGCCTCAAAAATAGAATCCACAACTCAGCAATATACAAATTGACAAGCGGATTTGCAGACCAATACATACAAAATATGCATAGATCCCTTATTCCATACTTAGCCAGTTAGTTCGATCACAGACTTGCGGGCTAGCGAACTGTAAATTGGGCCTCTAATGTTTTGTGTGTTGCAAACAACATCCATAGTTGGGCGATATAGAAACTCACAAGTGGACTTGCGGGCTCACTGGCTTAGCATAGTATTTATGTTGGATGGAGAACCTACGGGTTGGTGCGCTCTAAGTGCAAAACAAGAAAATAAAAAAACACAATTGAAAACAAGTTCAACAAATATAGACAGAGTAAATGAAAAACTGTTTAGTATGGAACATGGACAGAGTTTGATAACATGTAGAGGGGAACCCGCTGCCATAAAATTGGATAAGGAAACCAAAGGGCTCGGTGTGACTCAGAGTGCATATTTCATAATTCATGTGGAACATGAACTGTGTGGTGACCAGATCAGTATGTCTAGAAACCAAGAAAAACCAAATATGTACCTTTATAAAGTATGGACATGAGATTTTACAGAGCATGTATGGATATCGCATTCCATACTTGGCCACTTTCTAGATCACAGGTTCTCATGCTGGTGGGCTCAAAAAATAGGTCTCTATTGTTCTGTGTCCTACAAATAGCATACAGACTTCCGCGAAATACAAATTGACAAGCAAATTTACGGGGTGGCTGAGAGTTTATAGAGTATGTACACTTTTTTGGATCGCGGGTTCTCTGTCTGCCAGGGTAAAAAACGGTCCTCTATTCTTCTGTTCCCTAAGAATAACATCCACAACTCGGCGATATACAAATTGACAAGCGGATTTGCAGACCAATACATAAAAAATATGCATAGATACCCCATTCCATACTTAGCCAGTTAGTTGGAGCATGCACTTGCGGGTTGTAAATTGGGCCTCTAATGTTTTGTGTCCTGCAAAGATCATCCATAGTTGGGCAATATAGAAACTGAAAACTGGACTTGCAGGCTCACTGGATTAGCATAGTATTTATGTTGGATGGCGGACCTACGGGTTGGCGGGCTCTAGGCGCAAAATGAGAAAATAAAAAAACACAGCTGAAAACAAGTTTGACAAATACAGACAGAGTAAACGGAAAACTGTTTAGTACGGAAAAAAGTGCACCTTTGCATGGATTCGTCTACATCTCTGGTTAGGAGTTCTTTGCGGCGTGTAGTTATCCTATTTGTTTCTATGAACAAAATCGCAAATCAAAATGAATATGAACATAACTTAACATGTAAAGGAAAAAGGCAAGTACTATGTACAAATACTAAAAAAAGTAGAATAAGTTGAATAGAGAAACAAACAGTTTTTAGAAAGAGGTACCTTTTTTCTTTTTCTTTTTTGCATAATATATATTGAACAGTATGTGTAGAATTTAGGGAAAACCAAGAAGCTGGATAATTGTTTTGTTTTTTTCTTTTTATTTATTTTTTGTTTTCTTTTGCAAAAAACTATACAAATATGCTTCGAAATATAGAAATATCACTTTGCAATATGTTTGATGTATATCTCATAATTCAAGTGAAATACCAATTGTATCGTGATCATACCAATATGTGTATAAGATAAATATGTTGTATTGAGGAATGGGCACATTCGACCAGACATGGTCAATAAGTGCATTATGCACATGGCTTGTGTTGTTCAAAAGAATGTGGAGACTATATTTGCACATGTAGTTTTCCAATTCTTTTGTTCTGTCATTATTTTGTAGCATGTCAATATTGAAGTCTCCTACAAGTACAATGGGCACGTTTAGATGGAAATGGGCCAATTCATTAGAAATAACATCTACTATGTTGGATAATGTTGAATGATTCAAAATTGTAACTTTTGTTCCATGGAAGAACTTTTTGCAAGGACAACTTCAACACTCTTTTCTTCGATATGTATATGGTCCAAAATTGGTACATGTTTTTTTACCAGTATCATCACCCCATGTATAATGTAACTTGATATGCAATTGTGATTTAGGATTTTTTTTTTTGCATGCATAATGCCATGTGTGTTTCCTGCAAGCACAGAATATCAGATTGCATTGTATCATAGTCATTCAGTATATCATCCATGTGTGCATTTAAGTTGTGTGTGTTAAGTGACATAATCGATACAAATGATTTTTTTTGTATGAATTGGTAATCATTGTGCAGTTGCCATTTTGTGATGGTCCTCAGTCATTCCATTTCAATATCAACTTTCTGTTTCACTTCGAAGTTATCTTTTGTGAGAGGACTTAGTAAATATAAGGAGTCTGTGCTTCTAACATGGGACAATGCTGTGTATACAAGTCCATGTATCTAAATTCCAGCAGGCTGGAATGCAACATGATCAAGTGTTATTCCTTGTGATCTGTGGACTGTACATGCACATGAAAGTTTAATCGGAAACTGTTTTTGAATCTTTATTCGACATCTTTGTTGATTTCGATATTGGCTTTGATATTCGCAAAACATGGGTCCAATCACTTCCAGTGTTTGAAGTATATAAAAAAGACAACTTGTTTGCTTGTCGCTTGCCTATATGCGGTTCATGGAACTTAATCCAAAGGACATCGAGTTTTTTTTTTTTCTTATAGCCTTTGAGTATTCCATCTGCATCATTGACCAAGCCATCCTGTGAATCATAGTTACAAGAATATATTTCAACCATCATTTCTAATTTGAGGACAAGTTGAGAAGGTAAAGTGATTGTATGTTCATGACGTGGCACATTTCCATGGTTGTCTTCTTCTAGGTCAATTGAGTTGATGATGATATCATCGCTAGGCATGGTCGATAGCATGTGGTTGTTATGCATTGCAACATCCTTATTTCTGTAAAATAGGTAAGGGAACGTAGGGTCTGTTGGTGCAGGCCACAAGCACCTGGAATTGATATATGTTAAGTCATCATATGTTTGGTTGTTTGTGCACATTCTATTCAGAATTGCAATGAATGTTTCATCTGTCTGCTGCATTATAGTATGCAACCCAAAGCATTTAATATTGTCTCTCCAGAAGTCATGGGTGACTGTTTCCATGTTAACGGTAGGTTGTTCAAATATCAAAGAATCTTGGATGGGATGTGCCTGGTAAAGATCCCCACAAAAAATCATGTCAATGTTTCCAAAGTATTTGGTGTGCACATGTTTTATGCTTCTTAGTCGGTTGTCAATGGAATACAAGAACCAACTGCTAATCAAAGATGCTTCATCTATAAAGACAAGTTGGAGTTCCTCATAAAGATTAGACAATGTATCCAACATTTCCTTGCTAAGTGGAAGAAATTGTGACTTGTCAAAAGGCATAAAAAATGTAGAGTGGACCGTACTTGTTCCACCTGCATTATATGCAACTTTTCCTATGTATGCAACTATTAGGCCCTTTGGTTTCATGGGATCATACGAATTGTTTGAATCATAGATTTGTATAAGCATTTGGAATAGTGCTTTCGTTGTGAATGTCTTACCTGTTCCTGCTCCGCCTGTAAGGAACAAGTGCACAGGACTGTCCATGTTCAAGCATTTTTTAAGAGCAACGTCCTTTAGAATTGTTTATTGTTCGTGATTCAACAAACGTCTTATTCTGTGGTATTCATTATTTTCAATTAGGAAAGGATGTTTTGTGACTTGAAAACCAATATTGATACGTTTTTCACTTCCACCTGCTGGAGAATAAGGCAAATCCGCTTGCAAGTCATAGGACTCGGAAGAGTTCTGGTTGTTTTTCGGTTTGTGAATGTCTGATCATGGTCGTCGAGGTTTTCTAGGTAATTAACTACAACTTCTAGATGACCCCATGTTGGATTAACATTGTAGGTAAATCTAGCTTCATTGATGTGCACTATAGTCTCAGACGCAACATATGCAACTTCCCATGTAGGGAAGTTATGTTTTAATGTCTCTTATTTTTCATGGAATGGAACCTACATCAACAATTTTTCTCTACAATAGTTTTCATTGTCACAATGTTTATTGTATTTGACAAACCATATGACAGAGGGTTTTTTTCTTTTTGATATGGGTGCACCATTTTTTATGTAATGCGATATGATATTCTGTTAATCATATATGCCTAATAGGAGATGGAAACTGGAGGTAATAATCAACAATAGAGCGACATAGCCTGTCTTCTGAATTGGCAGGCTCTTGTTGTAGCAAAAACAGTGGTTTAAGGACAAATGTGTGTTTTTCAAGCAGAGATGTGTTTATGAAGACACATTTTCTTGAACTACAAGTGAGTGGCATGGAAAGTGAAATGTGAACTGCTTGTTGAGTAGACATTTGTTGAAGATTAAGCAATGTATTGTCAAGTGCACGTATCATTTGTATGGCATCAATATGACTTCTTTCATGTTCTTTGTGTATTCTTCTGAACACACTTGTCATAGATTTGTCAACCTTTGTCATATACGAAGTACAGTAAGATGTTGCAGCATATGCATTGAGCACATACTGTGCATGTGTATTTTCTTTCCACATAACTAGCATGTCCTTGGAGAAACTTTTGTTCCAAATATGGGAAAGCTTTCGTTTGAGGAAAACTATTGGTTGCCTAAGCGGACATTGTATGGCTTGGATGTACTCATCTTCTAATAGATTTACCTCTGTCAAGAAGGCATCGAAGCTCATCAGCTCATCGAATTTTCCTTCTTCTAGAAATGTGAACAACGATTTAGATTTCTCAACAACAACATTGTCCTCTAAACTAAGTGGATCAGTGATTCTTGTAGCTCTCATTGGAGGCACAGGATACTTGTATTTGCAATGCGAGTTTTTTTCATTTTCTACAACTTCTTGTATGGTAATGTCTATGGACTTTGGAGAGTTCTGGATCCAAATGATTTGTGTTGCATGTTATATATTTATCCACAAATTGTTCAATTTCTGAATTGTTATCAGCTCCATAAATTGGTGCACCCTCTATCCATAACAGTGTGTGGTCATGCTCATTTCCCCTATTATGAAACTCAGTTACAAAAAAGTAGTCCGATATTTTTCTGAAAAATGTTTCATCATGGCATATCAATTGTCTCAAAGCATTTATTCTATGTCTATAGTAGTGAGCACATGTTACTAGGTCTTTTATTATGAGGTAGTCAATGTCATTATTTTCCAGGGCATCGGTTTCTTTTTCACATTTCCTCTTCCTATGTAGGTTAGATACGACAACTACCAATGGATCCCAACAATGCTCTGCACTTGTAAATGTGATGAAAAATGTTGGCAGACCCAATTGTCGGATCATTGCAAAAATATTTTTTTTGTTTTGTTGCAAATAGTCAGGGGAGGTGCGAATGTTTTTGAAATCTATGTACCCAATATCACATTTTAGAATTTTTTCCAGGTTTACTTTGTACTTCACGTCCTTGGCCAACAACTTTTTTCCTTGTAAGTGGCCTTTTCTTATTCAAACCCACATGCAGGAGAGAACTTGCTCTATTACTATGCGTATTGTTTTGAAAAACAAATTTGTTATGTGACAGGAGAAGCAACCACTTGAATATAGTAGCTCCCATCAGACTATTTTATGATAACGGAATCGTTCTGTGATATCAGTGCCACATGAATCTCCATAGAAGAGTGTTGGAAAGTTCATTTCCTCAGCGTATTTGTCCTTGAATATTCCAAGTGGATGTTTCCCCTCAGCAGGTGCAATTTCAACAATCTTGTGTTGCAAATCATGAATGCATTGTGAATCAATGAATCCATGCACCAATGTCTCAATAAGAGTTTCATTATCTAATTCATCACTTGTATCAAATTCACTAGGATTTTCGAAAGTGTCTCCAAAGTTTCCATCCTCTTCTTCAAGAGCACTATTCCAGTTGTCATTTATACAAATGTTATGTTCTTTGTACAGGGCCCTCGAACATAATTCCTTTAATGCTTTCATAACAGCATGCATACGCACTTTGCCTGTCTGATAGAAATTTTTGTATCGCAAGCGTCTTTTTAGAGCCACGACAATTGTCATTGTATTGTTAATGAATTGTGGCAATGCTCTTTGCACAACATCTAGTTGAACAGGCACATTAATAATTGATCCTGTTTAGCCCATCTGGGGTCGTTTATATCCCGAAGGCTTGATTTGAGCAAATGAAATTCAGAGAGAGACAAGTCTCTCCTCAAGTTTCGTAAGCGCACTTACATCTAGTAGTGGTGTGTTACATCTTATTTGGTCAAGGGTTGCAAACTGTGGCAGTTTTCAATTTTCAAGCGACCGTTTGCATGGAAGACAAATTTTTCCACTGGAAAATGCTTTATCATGTGCTATCAACTGGAGGTATTCTTCTTGCAAAGAAACCGTGAAAGACTTTCTGTTTTTTGAGAAATTCAGTTGCTCACAAATTTCACATGCAATGGAAGGAGTATCTTTAATTTGTTTCATGTATGTCTGTCTTGCATTTTTCTTTCGCAGAGAAGTATGGGTAGAAATTGTTTCCTGGTTTTCATTGTGAGTAGTCCATGGTGTTGTTGCTAGCCCACGAAATGTCACAGTTGCATGACCATTTTGGGATATGCTACCGCACATATTTCTGTTGTTTTGTGCACGAACAAGTTTCTTTAGATTGTGATATGTGTCTTTCTCTCTAATAGGAAGCATGGCAATGTATTTCTTTCTCTCGTGCATGACCTTTTTCAAGTTGTGGTAACTTACTCTACGTTTCTTTCCCAAGGGCACGATGAGCTGATGGAAATTGGGATGAATTTCACTCTAACCCAAGTGCTCATAACCTAGTCTACGTTTTTTGTTCAAGGCATGTGTGGCCTCATCACAACTGGGATGAACTTGACGCATAGTTTTTTTCAATTTGTGATAACTTACTCTATGTTTTTTGTTTAAGCCCTGTACGAGCTCATCACAACTGTGATGAATTTCATGCATCGTTTTTTTGTTCAAGCCTTTTATGGCCATATCGCACATGACAAGAGTTTCATTCTCACTAAATATCATGCCGCGCGTATGCAGATTCGATGTGGTTTGGGTGGCATGGATATCCAACCTTGAACCACCGATATGTTGAAGAAAAGGTTCATAATGGATATGTGTTGTATCTGTTTTCAACGAGAGTTTGTCAAATGTTCAGTTGTAATTTGAATCAGTAAACCAAGAATGGACAGTACCATCTGGCAACGCCGACCAGACCTGGATATTTACTCTGAATATCATAGACAGCCATTAGAAATAGAATCTGCAACCCTCCACATTCCCTTTTTCATATGGAAGCGCCATGTTTACAAGGTATTCCTTCCAAGTTCCAACTGCTAGCAGATTTTCCAAGAGATATGGCAAAAGGTGTTGATGCAAGCACCTAAAAGCCTGTTGGTTTCCGCCTACAATTGCATTGCAAAAGGACTGCATGGTGTAAAGCCACAACTACTGCACATCAAACTCCGCTGCTACCAAACAACAAATTGCATTAAACAGACTATCTCCACAGTTAGACACAACATTTGTTGCCAGTTGTAAACCATGGCAATCTATGCGATGCATAATCTGTTCTCACTGCGATTCAAGGTCTTTGCAAAAGAGGGACAAGTAAATATGAGGTACTTCAACATTGCATATGGAATTTTTTTTGTACAAGAGTGGTTCATAATGACCACTTACAACATTGGAATCATGGAACAAGATGCAATATGGATTGTCAGAGGCAGCTTTGTTGAATAGTAGATATCTTCTTTTTCATGTCAATGACCATGNTATGAGGTACTTCAACATTGCATATGGAATTTTTTTTGTACAAGAGTGGTTCATAATGACCACTTACAACATTGGAATCATGGAACAAGATGCAATATGGATTGTCAGAGGCAGCTTTGTTGAATAGTAGATATCTTCTTTTTCATGTCAATGACCATATTCCAACCGATATATTTAGCCAGTAAGATAGCCACCGTATACAAAATGTGTCTCCCCAAAGTCCCCTCTCATGTGCAGGAAGATCTGGAGATGTAGACAACTGCATCTTTGAAAAATACGTAGTGACATCATGTATTTCATGCAATTGCCGAAGAAAATCAGATTCCAGTTCGTATTCATAGGAGTTCAATGCCTCTGCGTCGCCATTTTTTAAACAGACCAAGAAATAATCTATCAATCCATTGCGCAACTCGATCGACGAATACCATAAATGCAGCAGAACCTGGAATGTATTGAAAAGGCAATCCCCTGCAGTATACGAGAATGCATCCAATCTAAAGAGGCCATTGCTATGCAAATCCACGTCAATGTTGCCATGCATAATGGAATGTGTATATATTTCATACGAATCAACATCTATTACTTCTTCCATCTTCTCAACTCTGATTTTGAAGTTGTTTGTTAGATACTTTCACTTTTTCTGAAAACAAAGAAAAGGAGGAAAAAATAATAATAGCACCCAAAAAAAAATAGGAAAGCAAAATAGGAAAACTACAAGCCCGAAACTGGGTACCAAACAAAAGAAAAAACACAAATAAATAACATCATAAATTTACTCGGCAGAAAGACAACAGGTGGGCGCAAGTTTCCAATCCACAAAATAAAAGCATTCCCTTCGTCTACACTCCGGCCGATGGTTCCCTCTTCTAATAGCTTCAAACTACTTTTCGAGAACCCCTTCGCATTGCAATTTTCCAAATAGCTATGAACATCATAGCCCGCATATGAAGACGCATGGTTTCCAGAAACATAAATTAAGAGCACAGACAAAGATGGTCTATAACATAATTTGGAGGCAAGGACCCCTAATATTGAAAAACAACAACAGGGAAAATTACCTGTCAACGAGGGATGACAAGAGGCTAGCCCCGAAAACTGGAAACCACAATAACAAGTCCAACAACTTGCAAAGTTGAAGAACAACATGTTAGAAAAACAGGACCGCGGAGAAATAAAGTAAAACAAATGCGGAAACAAAACACAGAAGATACACAATACAAGGGAGACACGGATTTACGTGGTTCACCCAGTGTGGGCTACATCCACTAGAGAAATTGTCAGGTCCTTCATTTATTATTATCCAGCAAATGAAGGGATACAACCTACAACAAAACCCTCTTTAATTTCCTCTTCTTTCTCTCAAGTCTCCTCTCTTAGAATACAATACTCGCCATAATGCATAGCCGCAATACATTTCCCTCATAACAGAGGGTTGCCTTCTAGGGCAAAAAACCCTAACATAATTTCTACCATTAGATCTGTGACCTTATAATGAACGGTCTAGATTTACAATGAAATTACAATATACATTTACAAGGCAATTTTTCCTTCGGGGGCTTCGCCACCGAACCCCCATCAGGGGACGCTGCCCCTGAACCCCCCAGCCAGGGGGATAGGCCCCCCAGACCCCGCAGAGGGGGTACCCCCCCTCTGCACTCCCCCGCGTGGAAGAGTGTACATAATTCTGGGGTGTAAAGTCTTCATGGGGTATAAACATGGCTGAAAGCAAGGACCTCTGAATCAGGAACATAATCAAGCTCCACAACCAACAATCTCCCACTTGGAGACTGATCTCAACAACTCCACCGTTGTTGTATATGTTGGACTCTAAAGCTTCTTGGACCTGGCAAATTTCTCATCTTCATCTTCATTCTTGAAGACCAACTAAAACTAAGTAGGAACTCAGTTTCTCTCTGGTTACTCCCTTTGTTAACATGTTTGCAGTATTCTGGCTAGTGTGTATCTTTTCCAACTTTAAATTTCCATATTCCAAGGCAGATCGTATGAAGTGGTACCTCAACTATATATGCTTAGTCTTCGAAGGGAAGGCTGAGTTCTTTGTAAGATGAATTGCACTCTCACTGTCACAGTACAACCTGCTATTCTCCTACTTCTTTCCCAATTCCTCCATAAACCTTTGTAACCAAACCATCTCTTTACTAGCCTCTATAGCAGAAACATACTCTGCCTCTGTTGTTGAAAGTGCAACAACCTTTTGCAGTTTTGAAATCCAA
>JASDQU010104741.1:129911-167714 GCA_032191745.1 Picea mariana | reverse complement strand
AGCTGCATGCACGCACATGTGACGACATGAAAAAATTCGTTGACATGTTTCCAACACTCCATGTCTTTGCATTTATATAATTACAGTGGGAATGAAATCTCTACTCTTACTACGATAGGATTGACAAATTTCCAAAGAGATTTGAACTGTGATCTAGCGTCCTCGGTTCCTCTTCCATTATGTTCCAATATCGTCTGAAAGGAAAGGCGACCTACAAAGAGGACAAGTCTTCTGGTCATGATCAAGCCATTTGTCCAAACAGCCTCTGTGAAATATATGACTGCAATTCGTCAGCCTTCGGATCTCTTCATGTCTCTCCATGTTGATAAAGCAAACGGCGCACACAATATCCTCATCCTCGGCCTCTTTCGCTAAAACACCGAACCGAACAACCGGTAAGCGCTCACGAATCCTCTGCGCAGATACGGATGAGCTCCCGGGCTCCAACGGTGGGTTGGTTTCATCTGGCCAAGAGGTCTCGGGTTCGAGAAACTCTCCGAACCCCAGGAGCCGAAGGAGGCAATACACCGCACTTGTGATAGAGTCCAACACACAGGCAACGTTAAGGACCAGGTCCGGGACGATGATATCTTAATACCTGGAAATCCCATGGCGGAAGTAAAGGCCCTTCTGAACATAGATAAGTATCTCGCGATCAATGGAACAAATATATATGTGTTTCGGCCATGGGCTCTCATAAGGTGCATTTACAGGATGGAATGCCCATCCACAAGCAGGGCACCTTTTGATGGGCAAAGTCCAGATACCTACGTGGACCTGTAACTATACGAAAAGTTTTGTTGTCTGCCATGAGAGTGAGAGGGAGGCGCGTTCAATCCTTACCATTGACTTCAAATGGGTGGTTGTGAAAGAATGCGTGGTTTTCAAGCCGGACACCTTTTCGTTTCTATTGAACGAGAAATCCGATCCACCCAATTAATTGTTCTTTTCTATGCCAAAATAAATATAAGTGGGTTAACTCGGGAGTCATCTTTCTTCTCGATTTATTTTTACTACTTGTTTCTGGGCGGTTTGTTTTTAAATTTTTTGTTAATCCAGAGTTTTGATCAATTTTCTGAGCATTTGGGTTAGTTTAAAATGGGGCAAAATTCATAAGATTAGGTTCTGAAATACATGAAACTTTGATCCATATTAAACTAGTTGCTCAGAAGATTAATCCAATTTAACCTACTCCTAATAAAAATAAAAATAAATCCTTACTATGCCAATTAGGTTAGACAAAAAGGCCAATTAGGTTAGACAAAAAGCAATTGCATTGAAGGTGTAATGGTCCGTGAATATTCAAGAGTCAGGAGCAGTTGGTCAAAGAGGAAGCAATTGCAATGAAGGTGTAATGGTATAATTATTGCAATGGTATAATAAAAAATCAGAGGAAGCAATTGCAGTGACGGTGTAATGATATTATAAAAATCAAAGTTACAGAAGAATAAATTAAAGGATGAATTCTTAGGACTATAAAAATATTGAATTAAAGTTTTAATAGATTTATAAATATCTTGTCATAAAAGTTATTTATAATTTATTTATTCAAAAATTAAAATATTTTATAAGTGTATTTTCAATTTATTCTATTATAAAAAAAATATAAAAAATTTAATTAATTAATTTAATTTTGATAAGTTTAATTTCAATTTATTCTATTATAAAAAGTAACATTAATTTAAATTTATAAATTTGAAAAATTAAAAAAAAAAACACTGTGAGGAAACCATTATATAAAAATGAATATAAATCATTTTTAGGAAACCATTATATATGAAAAATGTTAAGAAACCATTGTATAAAGCTTTAAGAAACCATTGTATAAACAATTTTAGGAAAGCATTATATATATGAAAATTGAGTGTATGGAGGAAAGTTCACTCGGTCAAAATTTGGAAGCAATAAAAGTTGAAATAACGATTATCTTAATTGGTTATTCTCAATATTATTTAGTATTTGGTTAGTTTTATGGTGTTATCTTCAAATCTTTCTCGGATAGGTGTATTATATTATGTCTACAATATAGGGATGTATTTTTTGAATTTTCTCACAATTTTTTTTTTGAAAAGAAATGTTAAGTTTAAGGGTCATAACTTGAGTGATAGCAAGGAGAGAATAAATCCCTCTGGAGAAGGACATGTGGCTCTTATGATTTTGTTGGAACCGTAGGCATCCACATGATAGAGATTGCTCTTTGTTGTTAATGTGACACATTTCAACTCTAGGTTGAGTCATGAGTTTCATGCTAGGTGCTAACTTGCAGGTTATTTCAACTAGCCTATAGTTTATAATGATAGCCACCTAAATCTTAACTAACCTAGAGTTTATAATGGTAGCACCTTAGAGTTTATAATGGTAGCACCTTATTCTCAACTAGCCTAAAATTTATAATAATAGCCACCTAAATTTCATCAAAAAATTCTACCTATATATCATAAAAATTACATTAAACAACATAAAAACTCAAACTTAACTTAAAACCATAATTTTACTATAACATCTTATGTCACTAGAGCCTATATTTACAAGCCCACTCATAAGAAAACCAAATGTATACCCTTTCAAATGTTAATGTGCTAACGCATAAAGATCTTCAATTACAAAGAAATGGCCTTCTTCATATAGTGTCATTAAATGATATTTGAATGAAAAAACAACACATAACCACTCGCAGGTAAAAGTTTTTCATGGTAAATATGTCGTTTTCAGAGTGAGAGAGGATATGTGATGTGGTCATTACACGTAATCATACACAACTTCAAGTTCTATAATTTTTTTGTTAATTCGAATTCGGTATTTAATTTGTATGGCAGCAAATAGAACAACAATAAGGAATTATCAAAGAAAAGCGTAGTGGCTCTACTCTCACATCCTCACAAATTAACAATTTTGAATTTTGTTTTATATATATATATATATATATATATATATATATATATATATATATATAATATTTTAATTAAAAAAGTATAAATTAAAAAAATTGACAATTTTTGAAAGCATGTTTGAATAATTATACATGTTTGATTATACATGTAGTCATTGATGGATTACTACACATTATCCATAGTTAGTTTCTCATTAGAGGGGTAGTTTTTCAAATGGATTCTCCATGATGGTAGGAGAATGACCATCATGTCATAAGAGATTAATAAGAAAAGATATAACAATATGTTACTAAAATATATAGATCGATGGGATAGCTCGAGTGGTTGAGTGTTCTGAATTACAAGTAAGAGGTCACGAGGTCAAGTCTTAGAGGTGATTGCCTTCGTAAATATTATTGAGCCTTACTTAATCTCCCACCATATTAAATTGTCAAAATTGCAGCCGACAAGTTTACCTCCCAATAAAAAGAATATTACAAAGATCATATTAACAAAATGTACCAAACTCAACCACAATGGAAGTTGTAAACATTTCACATAAGGCATGGCGAGGAGCAAGTTAGGAGTAGAGGATGAGGCTATGGAATTAACAATACCAAACAAAGCAACCAGAAGGTTGAGAAAAGTATGGACTATTGCATAGATGAATAGCGATTGTGTATGAACATGTGTGCTCACCATCTAAGAACATACAACTCTAAATGATTCATATGAGAGTGTACCACTTTAATGCATCATCGCCATTAAAATATAAGGTTGGTTTAACAAAGATGATGCATCACAAAGATTGTTGATGGTTTTCTAGTAAAGATTTATCACAATGGAAATCCTCTGTTGACATAATTATGCCAATAGCCATGAATTCATCATGATTATGCTAAATTGATCATCATTAATATATTGGTAGAGATAGTTTTAGTATAGGGAATTTAAATATCCAAGAAAAATAAAAAGTAACCTCTAAACATGGTAGTGTTGTCCATAAAGTTGAAGAGCAATTTGTTGGACACCACCACCCATGGTAAATTAGTGGCATTCCCAGGTGAAATTCATGGATTTACAACTAGATGTTAAAAGACTTTTGCAATGACACTTGCAAGGTTGTTCGGTTCTATGTATATCACAACATGCCTTTAATGTGAAGTTCAACAAGTGTATATAACAATTTACCCTCTTAATGAATCTCTGGTTTTATAGCACTATTGGAGGGTACATTACTAAGTTTGCCATTGACAGAGTCAAATCGTATAGTCAAGCAGAGGGGTATTTCTTTAAGGAAATGAGAGGAAAGTTTCTACACTTTTTGAAGATAAGGATTAAGATGCTATTGCATGAGAAGAATATCCTGAAGATACAGTGAAGCTAATGTTCAAGAATTCAGACAGCGACAGTGACACAGAGGTTGGACACACGCGTAGTGGGAGATCATTTAGAGAATTCCTCTTGCGAACTTGTTTAAGAAAAATTACGGAGATGAGGGATTCTACAGTGGAGAAGAAGCAGAGCTATCAGACGAAGAGCATTCAGAGTCCGTAAGGGCAGAGGAAGTAGATATTGAAGAACCTCACCAAGGAGAATTAGAAACTTCAGGCACTGTACCTACTGCCGAAGTAAGTACTATTACTCCTCTTGTTTTTTTAGAAGAATTAAGTAACCAGAGTAACTAGAGTAGTCAGAGCAGTCAGAGTACTGTTACAAGCAGTTTGGTACATACTCAGTCAAGAAACCAAGGAAGATCTATGGCAGATGAGATGAGGTTACCTATATTTAGAGGAGATGGATCTGAATATCCTGACCAACACTGGTTCTTATGCGAAGTTTTCTAGAGCATTAAGCAAGTCATTGATGAAACTGCTAAGAGAACTCAGTTTAGTACTATCTTGAGGGATCGTGCTCTGAACTGGTATATGAAGTTTTCTTCATGACCTGGACAACCTAAATCGTTGAATGACATTAAGACTGCATTGAGTGCAGAATTCAAGAAACCTAAGTCAGAGTCACAATGTATTACAGAGTTGAAGAAAATCAAGCAGAAGGTGACTGAACCTATTTGGGAGTTTGAACAGAGGTTTCAGACTCTGATAGGTCATTTGAGTTTTCAGATCCCAGATGAACAAAATAAAGAATGTTTCATCGTCGCCCTCCTGCCACACATCAGAGTTCCCCTGATGCAACAGAAGGTCGCTTTGCAGGCTGAAGCATTGGAAATCGCCATGAAACTAGAAGCATCCCCTATAGGATAATCCAGTATAGGTATGAGTCAGATCTTAAATCAATTAACTAGTTTATCCTTACAAGTCGAAGATATGAAGAAAGATAAAGGAAAAGAGAAAAGAGAAGATATATGGTGCATCATATGTAAAGCAGAGGGCCATGAAAAAGAGCACTATCCCCTATTTCATGAATACTTGGTCTATGGAGCACCTAGTCCTTTGAAGCAGGCTATTGTACCCTGGTACGAGGTATGTATAACTAGACATCACCCCGGTGAATGTTTCTATATGCAAAAATATGTCCAGACACCCACCAATATTTACTACACATTCTGTAAATCTGTTGGGCATGATGAGAAGGATTGTAGGGCTTATGATCTCATGCATGAAATATCAAGGGATACATATAGGATTTGAGGAGAAACACAACAAGAAGGAAATAATGCGCAGTTCAACTCCCCAGGAAGAGGAAACTTCAACCCTCGTGGTGGATTCAGAGAAAGAGGATGAGGTGGAGGTAGGGGTCGAGGTAGAGGTCATATTATTTGTTATAACTGTGCACAGTCAGGACATTTGGCAAGGGATTGTCAGAACCCTTGTACCACTTCCAACTATTGTAACTTGTTTGATCATGTCATTGAAGATTGTCCAACATTGTTGGCCAAAATCCAGGAGAGACGAGGAGGAAACCAACAAGTACAATTAATATCAGCAGAACCTCGCGGTGAGGACCCCAGAGTCACTGCGATTACTAGAGGAGGCGTTGTTACAGGAGAATACATGGTAACTCCAGGAAATACTGCATAAGGATTAGGGATCAGAAGAGCTGCAGAGAAGGCACAATTGTTTGATCCAAGGAGAGAGAGGCATACTTTTGAAGAAGAAAGGAAAGAATTTGTAGGAGAACAAGCTTCTTCATCTAAGGCACAACCAGAAGTAAGGGAATGTGAAATGCCACCAACATTTGATCAGTCTGCCCTAGCTAGACAAGGAAAATAGGTAAGCAAGGTCATGGACTTCTTATATACCTGCATTAATTTGATTAAAGATGAAAACGTTGTGCAGGAGCTACAACACCTAGTAAGACAATATGAAATTGGAAGAATAGACCCTATGCTAAGTAGAGTTGTGAATCAAGTATCGAGGAAAAGGAGGACAAACAAGGAATTGCACCTTAGTGCTCATATTGGAGACTACGACATGGACTATGTGGTCCTCGACTTGGGATCAGAAGTAAATGTTATGACGAAACAGACTTGGGCAATGATGGAAAAACCTAGATTGATTTACTCTCCTATCAGGCTCATGATAGCTAATCAATGGGCAGTGAGCCCCTTTGGAAGACTAGAGCATGTCCCTGTAGACATCGATGGGGTAAGGACATTTGCAGACTTCAAAGTAATTGAGATTGTTGATGACAATTGCCCTTATCCTACGTTGTTAGCAATTGATTGGGCTTTCAACAATTCAACTGTTGTTGACCTAAATAAGAGAAGAATGACATTTGAGGGTAATGGCCTTAAAGTCATTGCACCTCTGGACCTAGATGAAGGTCGCATATACACAAAACCTATCAGGGAAGAAGATCGCGCATATGATCTCAAGAACATCTACAAACTGACAGCAAGACAACATAATTACATTAATCCCATAGCAGATGGAAATCTCAATTGGCGAAGTGAAAGTGCATGCTCATCAGATTCAGATGAGGCATTGGAAAATTTGCAAAATAGAATGTACGAAGTCTCCACATGGAGGTGTGCCAGATTGACCAGAGCAGTTCGCTGGATTGGCACAAAAGTAAGTAATCTCCCAACATTTGATGGCTTGAATCATTTAGAGACATTTCTAGCTAAATTTGAGAAAATTGTTGTTAGGAACCTAACCCTCACATAGGTAGAACAATATATTTGGATGTAATAAAGGTCAATATTAATAAGGCCTTGCAATAAGGTAGAATAAGTTGAATGTAAGAATACATGATAGAAGCTTCCGCTTCTAGAAGGATATTCCTCTAGATGGTTCTTTTGATAGACATATTTAGTATAAATAGGAGTCGAGGGTATGAGAACCCTAGCTTGGATATTATTGTAATAGAGCTTTGCTTGACTGGACGTTGCCCCCTCGAAGAGGCCTGTGAACATTGCTCTCAGTAATCGAAGTGCTCTTTCTAGTGTTATTCTGTTATCATTTCAGTATTATTGTGGTGTTATTCTGGTTATATTGTTGATTCATCTACCATTTCTAGCATTTTATTTATGTTTTGCATACTTTTTATATTTGGAATATTACAAGTGGTATCAAAGCACTTTCCTCGGCATAAATTGTGGGTTAAATTTTTTTTTCAGGGTAGAGACGTATTTCAACGTCTTTAAGCCACATAGATCTGACGTTGTGCCACTGGTTGGGTAACCCAAATGTAACATTATTTCTCTTTATACGACATTACATATGACTTGGCCAAACTCCGATATGTTGTTCTCCATCTAGATCAAGAACGTTGGCAATGGTGGCAATGGAGAAGAACTTCTCGTCGAGGGTATATTGCTTGGACACACTTTATGGAAGAGGTTTATGAATGCTTTGACACTGACACCAACCATTTAGGCCATTTGAAAAAGTTGAAACAATCTGGAACAGTGGAAGACTTTATATTTGCTTTTGAGTGCCTGGATTTTTGGACAGAGGGCATGTTTGATGCCTTTTTCTAAGATTGTTTTATCAATGGCCTCAAGGATGAGATTCATGCCCATGTCCTCATGGCTCAGCCTCAGATTTGGGTGGAGGATACTAAAAGAGATAAATAAGCACAACAAGTTGTATCTTCTCAAAACCAGAAACCCTCCTTTATTCCTCACACTAAACCAGTAAATCCCACTACTCCCTCTGCTCCACTAAAGATCCAAAAATTGACCAGGGCTGAAATGGTTGAACGCCAACTCAAAGGCCTTTGTTATAATTTTGATGACAAATATTTTCCATGCCACAAGTGTAAGGAACAAAATCCTTTTATGGTCATATTGGAGGATATTTCGGAAGAGGATGTTGAAACTCCCCTTGTGTCTGATCGACATGAAACCACTGACATAACCCCTCCCTCAGACCCTCTCGAAGTAGAACCAGTCATTTCCCTAAATGCTATCAATGGCTTCTCTGCTCCCCAAACCCTCAAGCTAATAGGTTACATCAAGAATAGGAAGGTCATCATTCTTGTTGACAGTGGCAGCACCCATAATTTTATTCATCGCTACATTTCCCAAGAAACTCATTGCTATATCCATGCAGTCAATAATTTTCAAATCATGATTTCCAATGGCCGCTCCATGAAATGTGGAGGGAATTTTGAAAATGTGTGTATCCAAATTGGTGACTACCACCTGAAATCTCATATGTTTGCTATCGACATGGGCAATTGTGACATTGTGTTGGGTGCAGACTGGCTAAGGACTTTGGGTCCCATTCTCATGGATTTTAAGAAATTAACCATGCAATTCGACCAGGAGGGCCAACAATATAAGTTCCAAGGAATCACCATCGGTTCACCTGAGATCAGTAGTTCCCATAACATGGAAACACTGCTCAAAAAAGTTCATTCTGGCGTTATTTCCCAACTCCATGCCATACAAGAAACTAAGACACCCTTAGTGCCGCTAGACCTCCAATCCATCCTCTATAAACATCAAGTGGTATTTTCCACTCCCCAGGGACTCACTCATTCCTATGGTGTTCGTGATCATTCCATTCCCCTTGTACCAGGAATCCTTCCTCCCAATATTTGTCCCTATAGTCACCCCTTTTCCCAAATAAGTTAAATTGAGAAAATGGTTCAGGAACTCCTTAACTCAGGCGTTATCTGCCCTAGTATGAGCCCCTTCTCTTCCCCTTTGGTCATGGTCCTTAAGAAAGAAGGTTATTGGAAAGTGTGTCCTGACTTTTGTTCCCTCAACAAACTCACCATCAAAGACAAATTTCCCATTCCTGTCATTAATGACCTCCTGGATGAATTGAGTGGCGCCTAGTTCTTTACTAAACTTGATCTTCGTTCTGGCTACCACCAGATACGTATGAAAGAGGCAGACATTCCTAAGACTACCTTTAGAACTCATGAGGGCCACTATGAGTTTTTGGTCATGCCCTTTGGCTTGTGTAATGCCCCCTCCACCTTCCAAAGCCTCATGAATCATGTCTTCCATCCTTTTCTTTTTCATTTTGTCTTAGTTTTCTTTGATGATATCCTCATCTATAGAAAAACCTGGATAGACCATATTTCTCATGTGGATCGAGTTCTCCATCTACTCTCTCAGCACCAACTTTTCCTGAAACAATCTAAATGTGCTTTTGGTGCCTCAGAATTCAAGTACTTGGGTCATGTGGTTGGCAAGGATGGCGTTAGGGTGGATCCTAAAAAGATTGAAGCTATGCAAGAATGGCCTCACCCAAAGACTCTCAAAATATTGTGTGGATTTATGGGCTTAACAGGTTATTATCATAAGTTTGTTAAGAATTATGGAAAGATTGCAACACCTATCACTGCACTCCTAAAAAAGAACTCTTTCACTTGGACTCTAGCAGCTTCTCAACCTTTTCAAACCTTGAAGATGGCCATGTGCACAACTCCAGTCCTGGCCCTTCTTGATTTCACAAAGACCTTTGTCTTGGAATGTGATGCTTCAAGGAAAGGAATTGGCGTTGTCCTTATGCAAGAAGGTCGGCCTTTGGACTTTACCAACAAACAACTGCCTGAATGAAATCTGGGCAAATCAATCTATGAAAATGAAATGTTTGCTATTCTGCATGTCGTTGATCTGTGGCACCCTTATCTATTGGGGAAACGCTTCCAAATTAAGACAGACCATCAAAGCCTCAAGTATTTTCTGGAACAATGCATTTCCTTCCCAGAGCAACAAAAATGGCTGACTAAGCTCTTTGGATATGATTATGAGATCATTTACAAGAAAGGAAAAGACAATGTGGTTGTGGATGCACTTTCCCAAAAATATGAAGATGAAGGATCCCTTTTTTCTCTCTCCTTCATTGTACCAGATTGGCTCCAAGTCGTTCACTAGGAATGGCTACGCGATCCCAAAAGTTAGCATCTAATACAACAATTGCAGTCCAACTCTCCAATTTCCCCAGGGTACTCTTGGCTCCATGATGAGCTTCGATACAAAGACCATTTATATTTAAGCAAACAATCAAAACTTAAATCCACAGTACTTTCTGAGCTTCATGCTACACCCACAGCTGGGCACTCCGGGTTTACCAAAACCTATGACAGGGTGAAACGTTCTTTTTTTTGAGATGGTATGAAACAAGACGTTCATAATTTTGTCGTTGAATGTGATGTGTTTCAACTCAAAAAGGGCAAAACCGTCAAATCTCCTGGCACACTACAATCGCTTCTGATTCCACCTGCTAATTGGTGGGATATCTCTATGGATTTTATTATAGGCTTACCCAAATCGGGAAATAAATTAGTCATCATGGTGGTTGTTGATCTCCTTTCCAAGTATGCTCATTTATGTTCTCTTCAAGACCGATTTACAACATCCACTATGGCTCAAATTTTCATGGATTAGGTCTTCAAGATTCATGGCATGTCGCATTCTATTGTTTCTGATCGCGACCCAACTTTCACCAGCAATTTTTGGCAAGAATTGTTCAATCTACAAGGCACCCAATTGGATCTCAACACAACTTATCATCCCCAGACTGATGGTCAAACTGAAGTTGTCAACAAGTGTTTAGATACATATTTGAAGTGCTTTTCATCAGAAAAGAAAAATCAGTGGGCTCAATGGTTACCCCTAGATGAATGGTGGTAGAACACTTCATACCATATAGCTACCCGCATGACTCCTTTTGAAGCGGTATATGGACAAAAGCCACCTTCAGTTCTCTCATACTTACCAGGTGTATCGAAGGTCCAGGCAGTTGACCAAACGCTTATAGTTCGAGAGGCTATTCTTTGTACCCTCAAAGATAATTTGGTCATGACACAGAATCGCATGAAGCAACAAGAAGATCAAGGTTTCTCTGAACGTCAATTTGTAGAAGGGGATTAGGTGTTTCTTCAACTGCAACCTTACAAGAAAAATTCCCTCAAGGTTGAGCATAGTCAGAAGATAGCGTCCAAATTTTATGGTCCTTATACCATTCTCAAGCATGTGGGACAGGTGGCCTATCAATTATCTTTTCCCAGTCATTCTTAGCTACATTATGTTTTTCATGTTTCATGCTTAAAGAAGGTGATTGGAACTAAGTGCCATATTCAAACCAACCTTACCGAGTTGGACAAAGAAGGATCCATTTGACTACATCCACAAGCATTTTTGGACCAGCGTGAGCGTCTTCGCATTAGTGAACCATCAAGGAAGTGTTAGTCTTGTGGAAAGATACAACTCCAACAGATGCCACTTGGGAACCAACTACCATTCTGCAGCAATTTCCACATCTCAAGCCTTGAGGAAAAGGTTGTTTTTAAGGGGGAGGACATGTTAGGAACCTAACCCTCACGTAGGTAGAACAATATATTCGGATGTAATAGAGGTCAATATTAATAAGGCCTTGCAATAAGGTAGAATAAGTCGAATGTAAGAAGACCTAATAGAATCTTCCACTTCTAGAAGGATCTTCCTCTAGATGGTTCTTTTGATAGACATATTTAGTATAAATAGGAGTTGAGGGTATGAGAACCCTAGCTTGGATATTATTTTAATAGATCTCTGCTCAACTGGAGGTTTCCCCCTCAAAGAGGCATGTGAACATTTCTCTTAGTAATTGAAGTGCTCTTTATGGTGTTATTCTATTGTCATTTCAGTATTATTGTGGTGTTATTCTGGTTATATTGTTAATTCATCTACAATTTATAGCATTTTATTTTTGTTCTTCATACTTTTTATATCTGGAATATTACAATTGTACCAGTACAACAGAGAATATTAGCACTGGGTGAAGCCTTGAAATCCACACTAGCTAGATGGTGGGGAGCACACAGGAAAAGCATCATAGAGTAGGTGCAATGTCACACCTTATTGACAGTGGATTTTTCAGATCAAGCTGAAGGATGTGAAGTTCTATAAACAGGCCAGAGTTTTCCTAATGACCACATGTGAAGTTGTGAGGAGTCCTGGAGAAACATTCCTAAAGAACAGTGGGTGCATAAGTTCATTAACACCTTGGATACTATGCCTATCAACTGGTATCTTCAAGAAGAACTGCATCTCATCACTATAGACTGGTATGGAATGACTTAGAACTTTATAGCTACATTTTTATTTGAGAGTTAGTACCCTATAGTATATCAAGCTTTACAAATTGTAAGACAAAAGGTCTTTGAGGAGGCACCTAACCTACCTTTTGAGCAAGAAGAAGATGAATGGACTGCGCTTCTTCAATAGTTACAGGATTGCTACAATATTAATGCTGATGAAGATGATGACCCTAGAGATGTAAACATAGAAGAAACTGAAGGCCACAGAGACATAGAAGGACCAGGGATCGAACTACCTTTTGTAGGATAACCCATTAAAATTAAGAAGGTTAATATTGGGACAGAGAAAACACCTAAATTAGCAAATGTTGGATACTATTGGGATGATGCTACTATTAGCAAGATCAAAGAGCTATTGCATGAATATCAGGACTTGTTTCCAACCAAGTTCACAGACATGAAGGACATTAAAGGGCCCATGGGAGAAATGAATATCCCTTTGAGAGCAGATGCAAGACCTATCAAGAAGAGACCTTACATAATGAATCCCAAGTACAAGTTGAAAGTTAAGATTGAATTGGATAGAATGTTGGAAGCAGGAATCATATAACTTGTTGAAGAATATGAATGGATCAACCCTATGGTGGTCCAAGATAAGAAGTCAAGAGAAATCAGAATTTGTGCAGATTTAAGGAAATTGAATGATGCATGCCTACATGACCCCTTTCCTACACCCTTTACTAATGAAGTTCTAGATAATGTAGTAGGACAAGAGGTTTACTCATTCACAGATGGATTTTCAGGTTATCACCAAATCAAAATCGCTAAGGAAGATCGACATAAAACCACATTTTCAACAGAATGGGGTTCTTTTCAATACACTGTGATGCCTTTTGGCTTGAAGAATGCACCAGCCATCTTTTCTAGGGTGGTGGTCGAAGCATTTAAGGACTTCTTACACAAGTTCTTGGAATCATATTTTGATGATTGGACTATCTTTAGCCTACTGAAAAATCACATTGAATGTTTGAGATTGATGTTAGATAAGTGCAGGCAATGTCATATTTCCCTTTGAAAAAATGCATTTTCTTTTCACCCTTTGGAGTGTTGCTCGGGCACATTGTGTGTAAGAAAGGGATGTTGGTGGATCCTTCCAATATTGCCATCATTGTTGATCTACTTCCTCCTACTTCAGTTAGACAGTTGTGCACTGCATTGGGGAACACTAGATACTATAGGAATTTCATTAAGGGTTATGCACAGATAACAACACCCATGGAGAAGCTATTAAAGAAAGATAGTAAGTTCCAATGGACACAAGAATTCCAACAGAGCTTCGACACACTAAAGAAGAAAATGGTGGCTACGCCAATCTTGGTTTTTCCAGATTGGAGTAAGGAGTTCAATGTTCATGTTGATGCTTCGTCCATTGCATTAGGAGCAGTTTTAGCACAACTGGGTGAAGGAGACATTGACCACCCCATAGCCTTTACTAGCAGGAAGATTTCTACAACTGAAAGGAACTACACTACGACTGAATAAGAAGGTTTAGCTATGGTATATGCATAGAAGTTTAGACACTATTTGTTGGGAGGAAATTTTAAGATGTTCACTGATCACTCTGCATTAAAGTACTTAGTCAACAAACCAGTGTTGGGGGAAAGAATATGCAAATGGATACTACTATTCCAGGAGTATGACTTTGAGATTGTGGTCAAGCTAGGAAGAATGAATAAAGGACCTGATCACTTATCTAGTTTGGAACATGGAGAGGAACCCACTAGTGTGGAGGATACACTACCAGATGCATAGTTGTTGTCCATCAGACAATTTTATGACCACTTCACCGAGATAGTTTTGTTCATGTCCACATGAATGGAACCTTGTGAGTATACAGTGATTCAAAAGAAACAGTTGGTATTCTGCATTGCAATACCCCAAGGATGTGCCCTAGTTATATTATGTATTGTAATCATGTTTATAGGCTGGTGAGCCAAGTGTATATAAGCTGGTGGGATTATGTGTTATTTAGGTCAGACAGCCTAGGTGTTAAATGCCAGGAGCTTGATTTTTGTATATGTAATTATGCAGATCATTAATAAAATATAAACATCGTTGCGTGTCGATCGACCAAGAAGAAAGAGTGATGGGGGACTATGCTTCCACAAGGTTGGGTAAGGGAAGAGGCTAAGTGTTGGGCCTATGGGCTAAGTTAGGGGGCTTACCTCTAAAGGAGATAATAATTTATTAATATTTACTAAAAGACTAAGGTAGACAATTGACCAAGTGTTGTCCTATATTCTTTGAAAAGGAATGTTTGGAAAAGAGAACACATGTAGCTCCAGGAAGACAAGTATCGAACTGGGTGCATGCAGTTAAACGATGAAGCGTCAACTATGTTGGGGGTTTGCGGGTCATTCTTCCATCCTTCCCCTGAGTCATTCTACGATTCTTCCATACTTCGCCTGAGTTCGCTGGAATTTTTCCCGAGAACCATTTTTCCTCTCCACTTGACCTCTGTGTTTTGTTCTCTGGTCACGCACATTGAAACCAGTGGGAAAAACCCATGGAATGATCCGTCGTCTAACCTGTTTGACCTTTGCATAGTCATGCATCCTGAACCCAGTGAGAACTCGTGGACTGAGCCGCGTCTTCTGTGAAACCTGAGCATACCGTAATTTTCTATTCCATGTGTGTTATAATTGTGGGTTTTTGTGGCCACGCAGTCCCTTGGATGAGTGTGATTTGTTGCCCTCATTTGTTCCTTGTTGAGCCTTACTGTTTTCCTCCTTGTGTTGGAAGGGAGTTGAAGAAGCAGGTTTTTAAGCCTGTGTGCAACACTCTCTCCAGGTGAGGGAGGTGGTTGTGGTTGAAGTGGCAGGTTGTCAGGCTTGTGACTGACTCCCTCCAAGTGAGAGAGTGCGTAGAGGAAGTGAGAACTCCTGGAATGGGTCCTTTAGCTGCCACAGAGCTCGAAGAATTCTGGTCCGACCTGTTGTTGAAGCCCAAGGAAAGGGAGGTTTAGCATCCGAAGGAATGTCCTGTGTGACAGTAAAGGTGTATACTCCTGGGGTGGGATAGGCATGTGGGGAATGATAGTTTGTGAGCAGTGGGAATAAGTGGCTCCTTGGAGAGAATCCATCCTCATAAGCTGTGTGTCTTCCTGTTGACCTTGCCTAGCCTAAGATTCCCTTTCTTAGTGGATCTTAGTCCCAACTCAGGGGTGACCTACTGCTGAGAGTGATGAGCAGCGTGGTCTAAGGCTGGGAGGTTCATGGAAGGTATGCACGCACCTAGTGGTGTTATTCCAATTGAAAGATACATATAATTTATGTGATTAATTTTATGTTATGCATAATTCTTGAATGTTATCATGTACTCCATTGCATGTATGAATTACTGTTAATTCTATTTAAGTCTGTATGATGGTAGTAACTCTACATTAAATGTGTTAATTTGATTTAATGCATATTATATATAAGTGTATATTTCGCAGTAGTGGGATTGCCTGGCTTGTGGGTGGTCGGGGATGTTACATTATGGTATCAGATCCATGGTTTCAACACTGAGCTTGGATGGGCTGGATAAGTGGTCTTTGGACCCAAGGTTTCGAGTGGAAATGGTGTTCGGAGGAACCAATTTCGAACCTTAGAATGTTTCTAAGTGCCAAGGGGTTACTTGGTTGTGTTACGAAGATCAGGAGGAGTAGTGGTAGAATAAAAGTGCAGCCGGCATGGTATTTGACCAGAGAGAGAGAGAGAGATCAACACTTGGGATGTTGTAGCCATAGGATCTATTTGGAAGGAGAGGAAAAACATTTACGACCGTCAGATCTGGAGAAAATGTAGAAAGGGTAACCTGGAAGCACTTAAAACTTCGCGACGTCGGTGAAACTGAATGCAAAGGTAAGAGAAAAGCTGAAACATGAAGCTCCAAAGTCCAAAGGAGATATACACCGTAGATCGTAGGAAAAGAGCCTGACCGTTAGATCCATGTCCAGGAAGGCAAAGGGAAGTCACTTTGGAGGATTTCAAGTGTGGAGTGTGAAAAAATCTCAAAGTCCCGAAGGCTGAAGTAGATCGAAACCATCCATTGCAAAGGACATGTGTCAAGAGATCGTGTACTTCAGGTGGAAGTACTTCGAAAGGAGGCAAGTGTTGTGGGTTTGAAACTCCTAAAGCCTGAAGTGTCAAATTCACTCATAGTCGTTGATCGGAAAGGGGGATACACGTATGTAGATTGTGAACTCTGAGAGAAAGATATCCAAGAAAAAGCGAGCGTAGAGGAGTTGAAACTCCCCAAGTCTGAAGCTCTGAAGCCTGAAGAGCCAAAGTGGTGAGTCATGATGACATCACATGGAGGTGACGAGGACACATGGGTTGTGTGCTAAGTGTAAGTGGATTCTGAACCGTGGAAGATTGAGATGGCATGTAGAACGTGACGAGTGTCACCCATCTGAATGGGCCACGTATCAATCACTAGTATTTTACCATGTGGCATCCTGTATGAGTAGGGTTAGTGGGACCTGAGGTTACGTAATGAAGTTAAAGTTCGGAGGACCCACAGTGGCGTTGATCATGATACATCAAGATCAACGACTAAGAGACATTGCGGGGACCCAAGTTGCATGGAAGCTAATTTTCCAAGGCGGTCCCGCAATCTAAACCGTGGTTTCACTAAGGGGTTACATGTCAATGTTAGAAGAATTGCAGGACGAAAGGAGGGTTTCTCCAAACCACCGTTGCAAGCCCTCACAATTGGAAAACGTTAAGTGATGTGACGTAATGATGTCACCAAAGGTGATTGGGAATGTTCAGACATTAACAATTCAGATGTGCAGATGCGAGATCCTCCGAAGCTCTGAAGACCCGAAACTTAGACACCTGAGGTTCCATAGTAAGTGTCAGTCATTGGATGCTAGGTAGACATGGATTTTTTATCCACTCTACTTCGCGAGTTCGGTAACTTGGAACTCCGAGAGATTTTTTTTTATGCTTTAAAAATCTTCTAAAGCCGAAGGCTGAAGGCTCGAGTAAGCGCTTATTGATCTAGCGCTTGGTCATGACCCATGGTCGTGTGGGTTGGGAACTGAGAGAAAGGGGCTAGTGCTCGAAAACTTCACAGATCAGAGCCCCTAAATAAAATGGAGTTTGAAAGTTTTCTTGTATCAGATTTTTTTTATGAATGTTGTGGGATTTGTTAAGGAATGATGACCTAAAAAAATTCTGGTTCTCTGCACGTTGTGTTTGCAGAAGTTTAACGAGTGCCAGAACCGAATAGAGTTTCCATTGAGTGCAAAGAAATGGAGGAGGCACAAAATGCTTCCAGTTCAGAGAATGAAGCTAAAGGGATGGATGTTCATTTCGGATTTGAATGGTCGAACTCCAATGGGCATGGAGAAGAGATAGATAAGGAAGGTCATATGATGAAAATCATTGAAAGATTGCAGAAAGATTCCCAAACTCACCGAGCAGATAGAAAAAAGCTCATGAAAGCTAAGGAAAAGTAGGGAGAATTCAACTTAAAGTTGATGAAGAGTTTGGAGAGAATAGAAAAGTAGTTGGACAAGGAGAGAGACTCGAGAAAAACAGGGAGTCACCAGACTTTTGAGGGAAGAAGATCAAGGAGTGTTGGTAGACACCATCATCACTCCCAAGGTCGCTCCAAGAGGAGGGCACACAGTAGTTCAAGTCCATCTCCTACCAGAAAGAAAAGGAGATATGGAGCGGATGAACTGAAGGGCGAAATGAACAAGATTAAGCCTCCTACATTTGATGGAGAACACAAGAAGGAGGAAGATGTCGAAACATGGTTTCTTGGCATGAGAAAATATTTCCAACTGCAGAATTATTCCTCTCATGCAGAAGGAAGAATTGCAATGTATCAACTGAAAGGAAATGCATCCATGTGGTGGAATCAACTTGTACAAGTGAAGCACATTAGAGAGAAAGAAATCACTTAGAAAGAATTTAAGAAGGATTTCGAGAAGAAATACTTGACTAAGAGATATTATGACAGAAAGATGAAAGAATTCTTTGAACTCAAGCTCGGTAGCATGACCATGGATGAGTATTAACAAAGGTTTTTGGAATTATTGAAGTATGTTTCGTTCATCAAATATGAGAATGTCAAGATTCAAAGGTATCTGAGTGGACTGCCACCTTCCATCGGTGACAAGATCCAGGACAATGACCCTAAGACTATGGAAGAAACTATAAGAAGAGAAAAATGCTTATATGAGAAGCAAAGAGAGAACCCTACTTTCCGGAAGGCTTGGGAAGACAAGAAGAAATTCAAGATGGATCAAAGGAAGAAGGGAGCTAAGCCATCCTTTTTCAGGAACAGTCCTCAAGGACAACGATCTTTTAGAGAGCCCAGGAAGGATGAAGTGGGTGGACAAATGCCAAGATAGACACCTATGGAATGTTGGGGTTGTAAAGGAAACGATAGGTACAGAGATTTCCCCCGCAGAAATGAAAAAGTGAGAGCTGTCCACAATGTTCAACAAGCTGAAACAGTGGAGGACATGGGCAGTAGAATACCTAGGATCTATGCAGCCCTAGACAACAAGCAAGCAGAATATCAATTGCACATGATTGAAGTGGAAGGTATGATTAACAACCATGCCTTTACTATTTTAATTGATTCAGGGGCTAGCCATAGTTATATACATGCTAGAGTGGTGGAAATGTTGAAATTATCAATAAGCAAACATGGAAAATCTTGGTTAGTGTAGTTGGCTACAGGAACCAAGAGAAAGATTACGAAATTGGTTAAGTCTTGTCCTGTGGACATGAATGGATTGAGCACAAAGGTTGAATTGAACATTCTTCCTTTAGGTTCTTATGATTGTATAATTGGGATGGACTGGTTGGACCAACACCATGCCATCTTGGATTGTCGTAGCAAGGCGTTCACTTTCTTGGATGATGAAGGAAATCGAAAAACAGTCCAAGGAATTCCCAGAGTTGTTGTTGTCATAGAAATCTCAGCAATGTAGCTGAAGAAGTACTACAGGAAAGGCTGTCAATTATTTGCAGCGCATGTGGAGGAAACACCTAAGTATGAGGTGTCAAATATTGAATATCATGCGATACTAAAGGAGTTTGAGGATATATTTCAGAAGGTACCCGGACTACCCCCGAAGAGAGATATTGACTTCTATGTAAAATTGATGCCTGGAGCAGCTCCAATGTTAAAAACTCCTTACATAATGAGTACACTAGAGCTGAAAGAACTGCAATTGCAGCTTGAAGAGCTTCTGAAGAAGGGTTATATATGCCCAAGTGTGTCATCTTCGGGTGCCCCTGTCCTGTTCGTGAAGAAGAAGGATGGGACATTGAGATTGTGTATCGATTTTAGACAATTTAACAAAGTGACTATTAAGAACAAGTATCCTCTGTCGAGGATCGATGATCTCTTTATTCAGTTGAAGGATGCTAAGATATTATTGAAAATAGATCTTAGATTAGGATACCACTAGGTAATAATTAAGGATGAAGACATCAGCAAGACCACCTTCATAACAAGGTATGGTCATTATGAATTCACAGTGGTTCCATTTGGGTTGTTGAATGCACCCGTTGTTTTTATGTGCCTAATGAATGGTGTATTCAGGGACTATCTAGATAAGTTTGTCATCGTCTTTTTGGATGACATCCTGGTGTATTCCAAGTCGGAGGAAGAGCGTGAAAAACATCTGAGGATGGTGTTGTAAGTGCTAAGAGAGCACCAACTGTATGCCAAGTTGAGAAAATGCTCGTTTGATCAAAAGAAAATCCATTACTTGGGGCATATCATTTCAAAGCATGGGATAGTCGTGGATCCTGAGAAGATTGAGGCCATTAGAGAATGATCAGTGCCGAAGAATGTGAGAAAATCTTCCAACAATTGAAACAATTGTTAACCAGTGCTCCAATCCTAAGGATTGCAGATCCGAATGAATATTTCGTAGTGTGCACAGATGCATGCAAAGAAGGACTGGGAGGAGTCCTCAATCATAATGGATTTGTATATGTTATGAGTCCAGGAAGATAAAAGGGCACGAAAATAACTATGCCACTTATGATTTGGAGTTGGCATCCATAGTGCACGCTCTAAAGAAATGGAGGCATTACCTCATGGGAAAGAGGTTTGAGCCAAGGAAAGACTATAACTGTCTGAAGTATTTGTTTGATCAACCAACCTTGAATGCTAGGCAAAGTAGGTGGTTGGAGTTTCTTTGTGAATATGACTTTGATATCAAGCATATCAAAGGAAAAAAAAACAAAGTGGCTGATGCACTCAGTAGGAGAATGCATGAATTGCATGCTACAACCATTAGCATGTACCAAACTGATATTAAAGGAAGAATTTCAGAGGTTGCAAATGCAGATTTGCAGTACAAGGATTTGGTAGCAAAGCTACAACATGGTAAGATGCCACAGAAAGTGGAGAATTATAAATTGGAAACTGACAAAACACTTTTGTACAAGAACATAATTTAAATACCTAACGTCCTGGAATTGAAACTTGTGATTTTGAAAGAAATGCATAATGTGCCTTATGCTGGGCACCCTAGATATCAGAAAACTGTGGCAGCAATCAAGAGCCATTAATTTTGGCCAGGTATGAAGAGAGATATTGCAGAATACATCACCAGATGTATGGAGTGTCAGAAGGTTAAAGTTGAGCATAGACACCCAACAGGGTTGCTACAGCCTTTACCCATTCCTGAGTGGAAGTGGGAAGTGGTGACAATGGATTTCATCATAGGATTGCCTAGAAACGGCAATAAACATCATTCAATCTTGGTGGTGGTGCACAAGCTTACGAAAGCTGCCCATTTTATTCCACTAAAGACTACTCATAAGGCAGCTAACGTTGCTGATATTTTTATGAGGGAAATAACATGATTGCACGGTATTCCCAAGACAATTGTGTCTAACAGGGACCTGGAATTTACCTCAAAGTTTTGGAAAGGGTTGTTCAAAGGATTTGGAATGAATCTGAACTTCATCACAATCTATCACCCTAAGTCTGATGGGAAGACAGAGAGGGTGAACCAAGTGATAGAAGACATGTTAAGGATGCATGTGATGAATAAACCATGTAAATAGGAAGACTACCTACACTTGGTATAATTTGCCTACAACAATGGGTATCAAGCATCATTGAAGATGAGCCCATTTGAAGCACTTTATGGCAGAAAGTGCAATACTCTAGTAAGCTGGGATAATCCAGCTGATAGAGAAGTGGTTGGGCCAGAGTTGCTCAAGGAAATGGAAAAGAAAATGCTAAAAATTAAGTAGAATTTAAAGGATGCCCAAGACAGGTAGAAAAGTTATGCTAATAAAAACATAACCCACATAGAGTTTAAAGTGGGAGAGCATGTTTTCCTAAAAGTGAAAGCCAATAGAAGTTCCCTGCGGCTGGGAAAATATTCGAACTTGGCAGCCAGATTTTGTGGGCCATTTGAAATCCTAGAAAGGATTGGGCCAGTTGCATATATGCTTGCATTACTTGCATCCATGACTGTACATAATGTGTTTCATATTTCATTGCTTAATAAATATATACTTGATGCTAATCATGTTATCGATTGGATTGTGATTCAGGTGGAGCAAGAAGGTGTATTGCAAGTGCATCTTGTGCGCATATTGAACCGGAAAAGCAAACAACGCCAGAATTGATCCATGGGGATTGTCAAGGTCCAGTGGACTTGGTATGGTCCCGTGGATGTGACATGGGAGCATGAGGATGCTATGCGGGAAGAATACCCACATTTTTTTGAAGATTTTGAAAATCTTGTTGATGTTGTGTAAAAGTTGCACTGAGGATAGTGCAAAAATAAGGGGAGGCGATTGTAATACCCCAAGGACGTGCCCCAGTTATATTATGTATGTAATCATGTTTATAGGCTAGTGAGCCAAGTGTATATAAGTTGGTGGGCTTATGCGTTATTTAGGCCGGAGAGCCCAGGTGTTAAAGGCCAGGAGCCTAATTTTTGTATATGTAATTATGTAGATCATTAATAAAATATAAACATCACTGTGTGTTGACCGATCACGAAGAAAGAGTGATGGGGGACTATTTTTCCACAAGGTTGGGTAAGAGAAGAGGCTAAGTGTTGGGCCTAGGGGCTAAGCTAGGGGTCTTACCTCTAAAGGGGATAATAATTTATTATTATTTCCTAAAAGACTAAGGTAGACAATTGACCAAGTGTTGTCCTAAGTTCTTTGAAAAGGAACATGTGCAAAAGGGAACGCATGCAGCTCGAGGAAGACAAGTGTCGACCTGGGTGCATGTAGTTAAAAGATGAAGCATCAGTTGTGTTGGGGGTTTGTGGGTAATTCTTCCATCCTTCACCTGAATTGTTCTGCGATTCTTCCATACTCCGCCTTAGCTCGCTGGAAATTTTCCCGAGAACCATTTTTCCTCTGCACTTGACCTCTTTGTTTTGTTCTCTGGTCGTGCACCTTGAAACCATTGGGAAAAACCCATGGACTGATCCGCTGTCTAACCTATTCGACCTTTGTATAGTCATACATCCTGAACCCAATGAGAACCTCCGGATTGAGCCGCGTCTTCTGTGAAACCTGAGCATACCGTAATTGTTTATGTCATGTGTGTTATAATTGTGGGTTGTTGTGGCCACACAGTCCCTTCGTTGAGTGTGATTTTCTTCTGTAATTTGTTCCTTGTTGATCCTTACTCTTGTCCTCCTTGTGCTAGAACGAAGTTGAAGAAGCAAGTTGTCAAGCCTATGTGCAACACTCTCTCCAGGTGAGGGAGATGGTTGTGGTTGAACTGGTAGGTTTTCAGGCCTGTGAGCGACTCTCTCCAAGTGAGAGAGTGCACGGAGGAAGTGAGAACTCCTGGAAGGGGTCCTGTAGCTTCCATAGAGCTCGAAGAATTCTGGTCCGACCTATTGCTGAAGCCCAAGGTAAGGGAGGTTTAGCAGCCGAAGGATTGTCCTGTGTGACAGTGAATGTGTATACTCCTGGGGTGGGACATGCATGTGGGGAATGAGATTCTGTGAGTAGTGGGCATAAGTGGATCCTGGGAGAGAATCCATCCTCATAAGCTGCGTGTCTTCTTGTTGACCTTGTTGTGGGTGGCCGAGGATGTTACACACACAGCTGAATTTCTACTTATAGCGGGACAATTGTATAAGATGAGACCCTATGAGATCTTGAGGAGATGTGTTATGGAAGAATTAGACCATTGATTCTTGAAGAAGCAGGAGGACATTATGCAGGAAAAGAAACAACACAGAAGGTTCTCAGAGCTAGCCTCTAGTGGCCTACTTTACATAAGGATTCTAAGAAATACTACAGAGCCTACGATGTATGTTAAAGAGTAGGGAAGCCTTCTAGAAGGGATGAAATGCCTTTGGCACCACAATTAACATTACAAGTATTCGAGAAGTGGGCCATTGACTTTGTGGGACCTATTAACCGACCAGGAAGGTGCACAGACGTGAGATACATTATCACTGCGATAGAGTATTTGACCAGATGGGCAAAAGCAAGAGCAGTTAAGGACTGTAGTGTAGCCACAGCTACGCATTTCATCTTTGATGATATTACAACCAGATTTGGATGCCCGAAGATCCTCATGAGTGACCAAGGCACACATTTCATCAACAAAACTATTGAAGCCTTGTCTCAGGAGTTCAAAGTTCACCATTAGAAGAGCACACCATACCACCCACAGGTGAATGGAACAGTCGAAGCTTTCAATAAGATCTTGGAGACAACATTGACTAAGATTTGCAGTGTCAATAGAGATGATTGGGATTTAAGAATTCCGGTAGTATTATGGGCTTATAGAACTACTTGCAAGAAACTGACAACACAAGCTCCCTTTAAGTTAGTATATGGCTTGGAAGCAGTGGTATCTATGGAATACTTGGTTCCTAGTTTAAGAATTGTAGCATTCACAGGTATGGATGACACTGGCATTGTTCAAGACAAGCTTGCATTGTTTCTAGAGTTAGAAGAAGACAAGTTTATTGCAGGATTTCATCAGTAGGTATAGAAAGAAAGAGAAAAGGATTACCATGACAAACATATCAAGAGGAGGGCATTCAAGCAAGGAGATTTGGTATTGTTATATGACAACAAGTTCATGAAGCATCCAGGGAAGTTCAAGACACATTGTCTTGGGCCATTTGAGGTTGCTTATGTCACATAAGGAGGTGTTGCGCAGTCGAAGACCCTTAATGGAGAAAGGAAAGAAGGTTTGGTAAATGGGAGCAGGTTGAAATTGTATTATGACAACCAGATGTCTTGAATCTCTCAGTAAAAGAAAAGGAAGAAGGGTATAGGTACCAGGTGCAGTTGAAACTAGGTACCAGACACAGAAAAGATAGTCTGCACATAATAGGGAGGGATAGGGCAGAAAGCATAGGCTCCTCTGCGCAGTATGCAATCGAAGTAAAATAGAAGGATCAATCTTGCAGTGACTTGGGATGAGTCACATGTGAGTGTTGGGGGCCTGTTGGCCCTTGTTTATGTAAGAAATAGAATATTAAGAAAGAAAGACAAAGTACGAACTACGCAGAAGGAACATTAACTGAGGAAGGGTCGAAGTGGGTAAAGAAGCAGAAAATAAGGAGCAAAGTGAAGGAAAAGCTAGTCATTGGAAGAGAAGATCAAGGAAGATAAAGCAGTAAGGAATATGGAATGTGGAGAACTTAACAAACAAAAAAATACATCAACGGGTGCTTTGGAGCACCTCACGGAAAAGAAGGAAGGACTGGATGGCGAAGCCCTTAAAACACAGGTCAAGTGGACCTAGGATTTTGGCACCTAGGGTTTTGGATCTAGGGTTTTGACACCTAAGATTCAGTCTAAGGTTGTTCAAGAGTCATGTAATGTATAAATAAAGGTCTAAAAGACCTGGGAGAGTTCATTCTAAGTTGATTATATTTCGCATATTGGTTATTTTTTATTACTATTGTTAAGAGCAATATTGAGTCTGTATTGTAAGATCTTCAGTTGGGTGCAAAGGTCAACCCTACAGCTGGGTGCGCAGGGAGGGAAGAGAAAGAGAGAAAGAGAGAAATATCTGCAGCTAAGTGCACAGATAGAATTGTATGTCTCCATCTAATATATCAAGAAATATAGTTATGTGAACATAGCCCTAGAGAGAGGGTGAACCACGTATATCTTGTTGTTCTTTGTGGTTGATGTTGTGTTATTTTTCATCTATTCTACTGTTGTTGAATTGTTGTGTTAGATCAGAGATATAACTTTCGAAGTAAGCTTAAGAGTGGTAAAGGGTAACTAGATTGTTGTGTGTTGTTGTCCTGGATTCACTTTTCATTTCCTCTGGTTGTAGACACATGTGTCCTACAACCCCCTATTTCTACTTCGGGCGAGACTGCATCTGCTTCGCAAGTGTTTATGAAAGGGCCAGTAGTTAGGGCTTGTTGGTGCATTGTAAGAGTTGAACCCTGGGTCTTCCCCTGTACCAATAGTGGACCTTATAGGAGATGCATTAAAAGCGTAAAAAATTGTTGAGAAGATCAGGAAGATCTATTTGCAAGTACAAGATACATTGAATAAGTCACAAGAAAACTACAACACTAGACATGACCAACACAAAATAGAGAGAAATTTTAGAGTGGGAAATAGAGTATGGTTATAGTTGAACAAGTAAAGGATACAGGGTCCTCGTAAGAAGATCAAGGATCTACAGTATGGTCCTTTTTAGGTATTAGAAAAGGTAGGATATAACACATACAACCTCATTCTACCCCCATACATGCGCATTTACTTAGTAGTGAATGTGGAGAATCTCAAATTCTATGAGCCTTCCATGTTGGATCAGGAGGAGGGGAAGATACTACCTTCCATAGAGGACTTAGTACCAGATGCTCATGAATAGTTAGCAGAGGACACAATTTTGCAGAAGAGGTCTAGAACTACAAGATAGGGGCAACACGACCTTTGGTAGATTGGGTTGAAAGGACAAATTCTAGGAAAAGCAAAGTGGTACTCTAGGGAGAAGGTAGAGGAAAAAATTCCTCACCTCATTTAGTAAATATTTTTGGGACCAAAAGTCTCCCTAAATGGGGAGGTATGATCTGGATTGGATAATTATATTATTTTTCATCTATTCGATGTTTTCAGAGTGAAAGAAATCGGCTTGCAGGTCATTTTAGTGGTAGGTCCTAGTTTGGAAAATTGGGGTTTGGAACCTTCTGGAGCATTTTTGAGGCATTAAACAATGTTTTTAGGGGTTATGGTGTCCAAAATTTGTGCACACACCCTTGTCGGTGTTCTACACTCTAATACTTTTCCAACGGTGAAAACTATTTGTTAATCGAATTTCATATGCAAAAGTTATGCCTCCTACAAGTTGACCTATCGTGTTGACCACCATGGTATGAGATGATGCCACGCCAGCCCTCGTTACTCATGCATATGGGGCTATCCACTTATGTAATTTAAAGAATATTCTAGAAGGTTCAAAACCCTATCACAATTGAGGGTTGAGGAAGTAAAAAACCTACCCCTAGATGGCTATCGAGCTATGTTAAATAACGGGTCACTAGGAGGAGAAGGGGTTCCATTATTTTTCATTGTATCTTGTTCCATAGCTGAGAAGAACATATGAGAGTGGTATTTTGTGAGCATAACATAGGTGGATATATTTTGCAGTAGTTGTACAAGCCATAGGTCAAAGACAACTCCATAAAGAGTGTCTCTTTCTTTGTACTTACACCATTTCTATAACAGAGAAAAGAGACCAAAGAAGCCTCACCTTCTAGCTATATTTTCTCCCATATTGGGTTTCCCAGGTCATATCTTGTGTTTATTTGTGGATGGTGTGATTGTATTTTACTGTCATTTAGTTTGCACATTTTATCTATTTTATCAATAACTAAATATTCTGGAGATCTAAAGAAAAATTAACCTTAATTGTAAAGATTTCAGTATTTTATTAGATTTGTCGTGACGAACTATTCCAGTGGAATATCCACGACATTTTACATATCAGATAGATACAAAAAATATTTCAAAAGATCGTCCAATTACATAGTCACCTAGTACTAATAATGGCATGCATGGAATGAGGACAGTTGCAATTCCCTTAGTTCAACTGATAAGGCTATTATCTATGAGAAAACACCAATCTCACTAGTGAAGTAATCATAGCCCATATTTTTGACGTAGTTGAAAGGAATACATGATATCTTGGGATAGGAGTATCAGTTTTTGAGCATGATCACATCTGATTCAATAGACCCAATGAAGCCATGAAAAAAGCATTGTTAAACCCTTGAATCCCTTTATGGGGAAATTTTGTAAGCCATACCATAATCAGAGAACTATATAAACTATTATCCTCCATAGCCACTACCTTGGGATAAGTTAGAGGCCCTTCACCAAATGAGTGGATTTCTAAAACTACTTGGAAGAATTCCCAAATGAATCAATACACACAATGCCTTTACTTGGGTGGATTTGGGAGAATCATTCAACTATAAAATTCCCCAAATCACTTGATAAGAGAATAGTGTTATCCATGGAATCCAGTTAGGGGCCTAACCTCCCTAACCGCTCATGTATGTAGAATAATATAATTCCATGTAATAAAGGCCAATGTTAATAAGGCCTAGCAATAAGGAAGAATAAGTCAAATGTAAGAAGACCTAATAGAAGCTTCTAGTTCTAGAATGATCTTCGTCTAGATTATTCTTTTGGATAGATAGAGTATAAATAGAAGTAGAGGGTATGAGAAATCTTGTCTTCGATATTATTTTAATAGATATCTGCTCTACTAGAGGTTGCCCCCTCGAAGAGGCAAGTGAACATTGCTATCAATAATCAAAGTGCTCTTTCTAGTGTTATTCTGGTATTATTCTAGTATTGTTCTGATCATATCATTGCTTCTATGTCATTTCTAGCTAAAATATTTATGTTCTGCATACTATTTTATATATGGAATACTACAAGTGGTATCAAAGCACCTTCCTCAGTAGAAAATTGTGGGTTAAATTTTTTTCCAGGGTAGAGACGTATTCTGACATCTTAAAGCTACAAATATCTATCATTACGGGCATAAACCCATGGTCAGAGAGTCATACATGCAGGAAATACAAGTGGTACCTAAGCGCACATCTGTTGGCCACCCTTGTAACCCTTGTTGGTACCCCTTCGAGTGGTAGCGCATCAGAAAGCACATGTATACATATCAATGTAAATTTCTTGAATCCCTCCATAGATAAACCAATCGATCGCCTAACTGTTATAGTTCCACCGAGAACATCACTTAGGAAGATAATCTCTAGTACCTGGGTAGTTAGGTAGTATGGCTAAGGGCATGGTATAGCCTCCTTAGTTGGTTCCCTAAGATATTGGGTCAAGTACTACTATTGGACCCTGCACGTATATCAGAGAGCTATAACACAGGGAAAACCCTTGTTTGTAGAAAACCTGAATATCCTACCCCTAGGGACAAAAACAAAAAACAGAGTAGACAAGATCTATTGCCGCGCAACTATGCCTTCTGCATTTTGGTTGTGAAATTACTACACATTTCTTCCTGTTAAGCATTTGGGTATTTCGTCACTACAGTGTTATTCAGGCTGGAGTATAACTCCACAGGAGTAAAAAGAAAAAAGAAAAAAAAATGAGTATAGTGGTCCCGCCGGCACCGTTATTTGGGACCTATCCCACTAGGTTCCTCTCTTCTCCCCGATTCCAGTGATACCTATCATTTTTAACACAATATTTTTTTGTGGACCCAACCCATCACAAACACCCTTATTTGGCTCCTATCCCTTTGGATCCCCCTTTTCACCCCAATAGCAGTGATACCTATCATTTGACACCTTTTTTATCGGTGGTCCCACCCGCCCCTCCAGACCCCTTTTGTTTCCCCTATACCATTTTCTTGTTCCTTTTTCCGAATGACTACCAAACGAGCCCAAGAAATCAATGCCTTGATTACTGACAACCACCATCACAAGGAATACATCAAACATATCAGTGCCAACATTAGCTCCATCAATTAAACTATTGAGATCCTCAAGGAGCAATGTTCCCACATCAAAGACCTCAAAGAACACTTCTTGGGTCGTTCCCAAAACCCTTCCTCTGTTGAACAACCATCTTATCAGGATGACCATGACTCTTCCCATTACCAAGGCCCTCATACTACCCACTTTTCCTGAGACCTCCGCCCTCCTAGAATTGAGGTGAACAAATTTGATGGATCAGATCCTATAGGATGGGTCATCCCAATGGAACATTATTTCTCTTTGCATGGCATTATTGATGATTTAGCCAAGCTTTGTTATGGTTTCCTACATCTAGATCCAGAACGATGGAAATGGTGGAAATGGAAAAAAATGGCACTCCAAGGGTATCCTATGACCACTGTGACTCTGACACCCACAATCTAGGTCATTTGACCAAGTTAAAGTAGTCTAGACAATGGAAGACTTTATTATCTCATTTGAGCACTTGGCTTTCAGAACGGAGGGCATGTCAGATGCTTTCTTTAGGGAATGTTTTATCAATGGCCTCAAATATGAAATTCATGCCCATGTCCTCATGGCACGTCCCCAGACTTGTTTGGAAGCTACTCAATGAGCCAAGGAAGCCCAACAGATTGTGTCCTCCTAGACCTGCAAACCCTCCTTTCCTCCTCGCCCTAAACCCACCAATTTTTCCCCTCCTACACCTCCCCTCAAGATCCAAAAATTAACCAAGGCTGAAATGGTTGAACATCAACTCAAGGGTATTTGTTATAATTGTGATGACAAATATTTTCCTAGGCACAAGTGTAAGGAACATCTTTTTATAGTTGTGACTGAGGATATTTCTGAAGAAGATGTTGTTGTTCCGCCTATGGAGGAACTACCACCAACTTCTGACCTCACCCCACCCTCTGACCCACCAGAAAATGATTCGGTGATTTCACTTAATGCCCTCATTGGATTCTCTACTCCCCAGACTCTCAAATTAATGGTTACATCAAAAATAGGAAATTTATCATCCCTTTGGACAGTGGTAGCAACCCAAAATTTATTCATCGTTGCATTGCCCAAGAAGTCAATTGTTACATTTGTGTCATCAATAATTTTCAAATCATGATTGCCAATGGTGGTTCCATGAAATATGGGGGATGATGTGAAAATGTGCGACTCCAAATTGGTCAGTATCACTTGAAATCCCATATGTTTTCTATAGTCATGGGTGGTTGTGACATTTTTCTTGGTGGCGAATGGTTACACACTCTAGGCCCTATTCTCATGGATTTTAAGGACTTAACCATGCAATTCCAACAAGAGGGACAGCAATATAAGTTCCAAGGCATCACTGTAGGCTCCCCTGAGATCATCAGTTCCCATTGCATGGAAAATCTCCTCAAAAAAGTTCATTAGGGAATTATAGCCCAACTCTACTTCATTCATGTTGTTGAGACACCTTTTGTGCATTCCGACCTCCAATATATCCTCTCCTGCCACCATGTTGTTTTTACCACCCCCCAAGAACTTCCCCCTTCCTGTGGAGTCCATGATCATTCCATCCCTCTCATCCTGAGTAGTCTTCCTCCCAATGTTTGGCCTTATCGTCATCCCTTTTCCCAAAATAATGAATTTGAGAAACAATTTCATAAATTACTAGAAGACGATGTTATCCATCCCAGTACTATCCCCTAGTCTTCCCCTGTGATCATGGTACTCAAGAAAGAAGGTACTTGGCACATGTATCCTAATTTTCGCAGCCTCAACAAACTCACAATCAAAGACAAATTCCCCATTCCTGTCATTGATGACATCTTGGATGAATTGAGTGGTGCTCAGTACTTCACCAAATTGGATCTACATTTTGGCTACCACCAGATCCGTATGGAAGCCGAAGACATTCCCAAGACTGCATATCACACTCATGAGGGTCATTATGAATTCTTGGTAATGCCCTTTGGATTGTGTAATTCTCCTTCCACTTTCCAAAGTCTTATGAATCATGTCTTCCTTCCTTTTCTCTGTCATTTTTTCTTAGTTTTCTTTGATGATATTCTCATCTATAGTAAAACTTTTCCATCCTATCTCTCCCATGTGAATCAAGTTCTCCATCTACTCTCTAAACATCAACTTTTCCTCAAGCAATTTAAATGTGCCATTGGTTCCTTAGAAGTGGAATACCTAGGTCATATTGTCGGCAAGGATGGTGTCTGAGTGGATCCTAAGAAAATTGAATCTATGAAATATTGGCATCGCCCTAAAACTCTTAAGAGCTTGCATGGTTTTATGGGTTTAACGGGCTATTATAGGAAGTTTGTTCGAAATTATGGAAAGATTGAAGCTCCTCTCACTTCCCTCCTTAAAAAGAATTCTTTCACTTGGAATTCAGCTACAGATCATGCCTTCCAAGCCTTAAAATATGTTATGTGCTCAACCCCTGTCCTATCCCTCCCAAACTTCACAAAGACATTCATATTGGAATGTGATGCTTATGGGAAAGGAATTGGAGTCGTCCTCATGCAAGATTGCAGACCCTTTCCCTTCACTAGAAAATAACTTTCAGAGCAACATTTGGGCCAATCCATTTATGAAAAGGAAATGTTAGCTATACAACATGTTATGGATCTCTGGCATCCTTATTTATTGGGTCAATGATTCCAAATCAAAAGTGATCATCAGAGTCTCAAGTATTTCCTAGAACAACGAATTTCATCCTCAGTGAAAAAAAAATGGGTGACCAAGCTATTTGGCTATGATCATGAGATCATTTACAAGAAGGGAATGGAAAATGTAGTGGTCAATGCTCTTTCCTGGAAATATGAAGAAGATGGGTCCCTTTTCTCCCTCTCCTTCATTATACCAGATTGGCTCCAAGTTGTTCGTCAGGAATGGTTGCAAGACCCCAAAATTTCTAGTCTACTCCACAAATTGCAACACAATTCTTTACTTTCTCCAAGGTACTCTTGGCATAATAAAGAGCTTTGCTACAAAGGCCATTTTCATTTATGCAAGCAATCGCAACTTAAATCCATAGTGATTTCTGAACTTCATGCCTCACCCACAACCAGACATTCAAGGTCTACCAAAACCTATGAACAAGTCAAACATTCTTTTTTCTGGGAGGGTATGAAACATGACTTCCGCACCTTTGTGGCTGAATATGAGGTATGTCAATGCAACAAGAGAGAAACTATCAAAGCTCTAGGAACACTCCAACCACTTATGATTCCCCCTGCTATTTGGCGAGATATTTCTATGGATTTCATTGTGAGCTTACCTAAATTGGGAAATAATTCATTTATCATGGTGGTAGTAGATCATCTCTCCAAATATGCTCATTTTTGTGCTCTTCAACACCCATTCACAACCACCACATTGGCTCAAATCTTCATGGATAATATCTTCAAGCTTCATGGCATGCCTAATTCTATTGTCTCTGACAGAGACCCCACTTTCGCCATCAATTTTTGGCAAGAATTGTTCAAGCTATAGGGCACCCAATTGCATCTCAACACTTCCTATCACCCCTAGATGGATGGCTAGATTGAAGTTGTCAACAAGTGTTTGGAAACATATTTGAGGTGTTTTTCATCTGAGCGGAAAAATCGTTGGGCTCAATGGTTACCCTTATCTGAATGGTGGTACAACACATCTTACCATACAGCTACACGCATGAATCCTTTTGATGCAGTCTATGGCCAAAATCCCCCATCAATTCTCTCCTATATGCTAGGGGTCTTGAAGGTTTAGGAGGTTGACAAAAAACTTACCATCCGTGAGGCTATTCTTTGTGCCCTCAAAGACAATTTGGTCCTCGCTCAAAATCGCATGAAGCAACAAGCAGATCAAGATCATTCCGAACGCCATTTTGTTGAAGGGGACTAGGTATTTCTTCCACTACAACCTTATAACCATACTTCACTCAAAGCTCAACATTGCCAAAAACTTGCACCCATATTTTATGGTCCTTATACAGTGCTCAAGCATGTGGGATAGGTGGCCTATCAATTAGCTCTACCCACTCATTCGAAGCTCCATCATGTTTTTCATGTTTCCTGCTTAAAGAAGGTGATTGGAACTAAGTGCCGAACTCAAACTAGTCTCCCTGAGTTGGATGAAGAAGGTTCCATATGGTTGCAGCCACAAGCAGTCTTGGCGTAGAGAGAGCGTCGTCTTCGTCAATGGACCATCGAGGAGGTGTTAGTCCAATGGAAAGATACACCTCCATAAGATGCCACCTCGGATCCGACCACCATTCTACAACAATTCCCTCATCTGAAGCCTTGAGGACAAGGTTGTTCTTCAAGGGGAAGGGCATGTTAGGGACCTAACCTCCCTAACCCCTCACGTAGGTAGAATAATATAATTCCATGTAATAAAGGCCAATATTAATAAGGCCTAGCAATAAGGAAGAATAAGTTAAATGTAATAATACCTAATAGAAGCTTTCGCTTCTTGAAGGGTCTTCCTCTAGATTGTTCTTTTGGATAGATAGACTATAAATAGAAGTAGAGGGTATGGGAAATCTTGTCTTGAATATTATTGTAATAGAGCTCTGCTCTGCTAGAGTTTGCCCCCTCAAAGAGGCAAGTGAACATTGCTATCAGTAATCAAAGTGTTATTTCTGGTGTTATTCTGGTATTATTCTCATTATATCATTGCTTCTTTGTCATTTCTATCTAAAATATTTATGTTATGCATACTATTTTATATCTAGAATACTACAGATCCTCCTAGGCATGTTTCATATTTGTAGGATGTAATTCAGTGATGGATCGATCCAGAAGGACCATTAAGGGAGAAACTAAGGTACTCCCCCTCCTCATTCTAATATTGAGGATGCTTGGGATATGAGGAGGGAGAGATGGAACATTGATTATTGATAATTTAACTCCCCCTCCATCACTCTCTTACCTGAAGGCCCCTCACCCTTCTAGGTTGTATCATCTTCCAACTGTGCATCTTGCTTGAAACTTGAAAACTTTTACAAACATCCCATGACGATGTCATCCTACTTGAAACCCAAAAACATGTGAAAAGACCTCATGAGGATGTCAATATAAAAACTATAAGGGCATATTTGAACACAAATGATGGTTTTGTAATTATATTAATTTATGCAAACAAGACTAATATTTCAAAGCATACAATTTGCTTAAAAAGCACTTTTGACTTAACAAAATCACAATATTTCATTAACTTAATTAAAGTTTTAATTTATTTATTTTTATCTTTACTCGTGACTTTATCATAGCATCCCCTCATTGTTTCCACTTCCACATATTCTTTTATTTTCTCCTTCATTCCTTGTCTTCTTGCAATCACTTTCTCATGTGGGATCACTCTAGTATGTGGAATTAGAAATTTGCACCATCTCCAATAATGAGACTCTAGGTCATTTGGACAATTTCCATGTTCCTTGCATTTACTTTCTCTTGGTCACACTACTTTTTTCTTTTCTTTCCACACTATCATATTTTTGGTTTCCAATGTAAAAATATTTTATTTTTGCATCACTAGATATTTTGTTATTCTCATTGTGATTAATGATTTCAAAACAACAACCTCCTATAATATAGCTCCTAAAAACCACCTCTCAATCCTATGGAGTTGGTTAATCTTCAACCAATAATAATATTTAAAATCACATCAATATTCAAATAAAATAAAATAAATTCAATCCAAAAAAAACTTCCCCCTATACCAACAAAAAATATAGCAATTAAATTAATAAAATAAATGCAACCCCAAAAAACTTACGTTTCTACCAACAAAAAAATATAGCAATTAAAATTGAACTCTTCTAGCTTGATTACAATTTCAGACTTCTTAGTTGATTACAACTTCAAACTTTTCATTGAACTCTTCTTACTTCAATGCATCTCAAACTCTTTCACTCTAAAGGCATTTCATTTAAAACTCCAAACACTAGCACAAAAAAATCCTCTAATTACACATTACCATATTCTATGAGATTTAAGCTGAGGTAAATCCCACAATCAAGTACTCCTCTCACAACAGTACTATATAGATTCTCATAKAATAGACTCAGGGATGAAATAAACATTGTAAGGCTGTTTTTATTACTTATAAAAAACATATATAAATAATTGAAACATTTGATCTTTTACATAAAATAAACCATCATTTATTTACCAATAAAACCAAAACAAAATATAATGTCGACTAGAAATGAAAACATAATAGAATTAAASTTTAACCAACTACTCTTACATCTTGTAGAGCGGATCAACTAGTTCAGCATCTACAGTTATGTAGCATGAAGAGTACTCCTTCATGTATATATCTTCATTTACCAACAACTTTTCATCCTTTACCATTGCTGGTAAAAAAAAACAACTATAACATGAACAGTAATCCCTCATTGCTTGTAAAGACCAATAAGTTTTCTCCATCCACAACTATAACATGAACAGTAATCCTTCATTTGTATGAGTGCAAGATTAGTGTTCATTTTAACCTGATATACAACAAAAAGTTAATAAGATGATTGATTTATGAATATAAACAAAGAAAGTCAAAAGTATTAAAAAGTTTTAAAGCAAAAACGAAAAGCACACTGTTCATTTCTTATTTTAAATATTTTTTTTTTATTGATTTTGCATTAAGAAGCTAGCTACAGAGTGATATTCTCCTCTTTGAAAGAAGATTCTTCACATTCTTAGGTCGCTGGAGATATAATCTACATACATAGATTCTCTCTTTAAATAAAGCCTCATTGCAAGATAATAAGGACGGGAAGGAACAAATTAATTCTGTACTGCTTCAGATTGAAGAGACCGGCACACAGGATTGCCAAGAGGCCCTTGAAATCTGTTTATCTATATATGTGAATCAGCTACTGCATTGGATATGGATGAATATTCAATTCTCTTGCCAGTGGGTAGGTTATGCTTGATCTGTCATTTGTAATCATATATATAGTACTTATAGTACTATTACAGGTTGTTGTATTTTATAATAATCTTTGCATGAAATGAAATGATTATGATGATTATGGAACATTTACGTGAAATTAAGAAATTGTTAGATCCACAGATTTGATTATTAGTACAAGTTGTTGTATTTTATAATAATTTTTATATTATGAAATATTTACGTTTTTAGGCGTATACTTATTGACAATGGGCAGATTTAATAGGGGCTTAGTGCTTAATAAATTTTCTATGGACATGATTAAATATGGCTGGAATATTCTTAGTAGACACACAAAATAAATGGCTGTGATTTCAATCATTAACTTCCTAGCTATTATAAAGACATCCGTTTATGTGTTTATTTGTTAATCAATAATAAAATTTAATATATTCTTTTCATCTTATCAGCCTTTCGGCTGTGCTAGTTTATAGAACATTTATTTGAAATCAAGAAATTGTTGGATCTTAGATTTGAGTGATTATTTCTGTATAATATGAACCTCCAAAAAAAATTTCAGCATGTTAAATTCATTTCTGCATTATAGATTTTAAACAACAACAACAAAAAATAATTATCTCATGCAACCATTTCATAAAACAAAACAAAACAATTAGACAAAAATCGAAACAGCCTGCATCATTACGTTGATTCAATATGCTTTCTATCTCTTAAGTTTCGTTTAGTTTTGGGCAGGAAAGTGTTGGAAGTGTGGCTTTGGGGGATTTCCATGTAAGGAGATTTTGCGATGCGACTCTAAAAATACTAAACAATTACATTAATTCAATACAAACACAGCACGGCGACATGGATCGTCAACATACCAGGGCTCCCCGGTTTCTTCTTTCTTTCAACATGTGGTGGTCATGGGAGATCTGCAGAGAGGACAGCTCTTCTGCTGGACATCAAGCCATTTCGTCAAACAAATTTCATGGTAAACATGACAGCAATTAGTGAGCAGCAGGACCTTCTCATCCATCGCAAACTCGCTCAAGCAAACAGCACAGACACCGTCGTCGTTTTTAAGCTCCTCTCCCAATTCTTCTTGTATCACACCAAACGTTTCCAGCCGCAGCACTCGGCGCGTATACTCTTCAACCATAAGAACAGGGCTTGACATTGTATCATGATCTACCCACAAACCTTCAGCAGGTTCCTTAAAAACCCCCAAAACGCGGTTGATCGAATCCCTTACGTATCCCATTGAATAGGCAGCATACAGCAGAAACGTAGGAACTCTGATATGATACAATGGAGCTGCCATAATCACAAATCATATATACATACCCAATTTAGAGACTCAGAGATTGATTTATAAAGCAAGCTTTCACATGACTACCTATTATATCAAATTCAATAACTATGAGAAGCTTGAAATTGCCTGGTATTCCGAACCAAATCTGTGGGCGACAGCCCCCGCGGCCAAATTGTTTGACTTGTCACAACCAGTAATGTGTGACTCGCGCACCGTTGCGTGTAAACACAACAACCAAGAGCAAGACGAGGAGCTTTCACAATTATAATCGCTCTCAAAAAGGCTTTAGTATTTGGGGTTATTCGCCATCCCAAGCTTTTATTCTA
>JASDQU010104741.1:97830-129554 GCA_032191745.1 Picea mariana | reverse complement strand
CCGGTTTCTTCTTTCTTTCAACATGTGGTGGTCATGGGAGATCTGCAGAGAGGACAGCTCTTCTGCTGGACATCAAGCCATTTCGTCAAACAAATTTCATGGTAAACATGACAGCAATTAGTGAGCAGCAGGACCTTCTCATCCATCGCAAACTCGCTCAAGCAAACAGCACAGACACCGTCGTCGTTTTTAAGCTCCTCTCCCAATTCTTCTTGTATCACACCAAACGTTTCCAGCCGCAGCACTCGGCGCGTATACTCTTCAACCATAAGAACAGGGCTTGACATTGTATCATGATCTACCCACAAACCTTCAGCAGGTTCCTTAAAAACCCCCAAAACGCGGTTGATCGAATCCCTTACGTATCCCATTGAATAGGCAGCATACAGCAGAAACGTAGGAACTCTGATATGATACAATGGAGCTGCCATAATCACAAATCATATATACATACCCAATTTAGAGACTCAGAGATTGATTTATAAAGCAAGCTTTCACATGACTACCTATTATATCAAATTCAATAACTATGAGAAGCTTGAAATTGCCTGGTATTCCGAACCAAATCTGTGGGCGACAGCCCCCGCGGCCAAATTGTTTGACTTGTCACAACCAGTAATGTGTGACTCGCGCACCGTTGCGTGTAAACACAACAACCAAGAGCAAGACGAGGAGCTTTCACAATTATAATCGCTCTCAAAAAGGCTTTAGTATTTGGGGTTATTCGCCATCCCAAGCTTTTATTCTAYATAAATGTCCTAATCTGAGTAGCTACATGTACAATCGCTCACAAAAAGTCTTATTCGCCATCCCAAGCTTTGGGGTTACTTGAAGGCGAGCAATATACAGCCTGCTACGCTTTGGTAGGTTGTATATACATCTTGAGATATYTTTGGTATATATGCTGAGATATATCGGATGGTGTATATATCATATAGTAGTATTGAATGTTGTATATACATTTTTGAATATTTTTGGTGTATATGTCAGGATATATGAGACTGTGTATACACAGTCCTGTTGCATCATTGACATTCAATGCTGCTTAAATAGAAAGGAACCCTCTCATTTTATAACGAACTGTCTTTAATTTCAAATTTAGACAGATACAAAAAGGGTTTTTTATTCGAGTTTTAACCGAATTTTGGATTAATTGGATCTATATAGAAATGGATAAAATATAAGATTTTTTTTTGATGGATAGACGTTGTTTCATCTCTTAGAAATCTTGAATCATATTAAAACTTACCATATTTCCGAAATCTCTACTGCTTCTTATCACATTTATTACAGGATAAATAACTCATATATTTTTTTTCCTGATAAGGTATTGCTCACTTTTGGTTTTTTTATATTTCCAAATAATGAGTTTCACTTATATGGAGATCTAGTTCCTATGATGAAACCCCAGACTCTCGAAGAAACAATCCAAAGGGCAGATGAAAATGGAATTCCTGTAAAGCTTTTACGTTTTTTGGCAATATATTTAAAAATTCGGTAATCTCAGGAGGTTCAGAGATCCCTAAAATCCCCATGGTGCAATTATCAGTGACTGAAATTATAAATTTTACGCACTGCTGAAATCTAGTTTCGAATTTCCATGAAAATGACTGACGAAAAATTAACCACACAGAAAACGAGGAGAGCGTTTTACTGTGACTTTAACCCACGCCGAAGCCTTCAAGCTCGAACAGTTGGCAGTGCAGCTTGCGGTGTTTCCATGAAAGACGTCCCCACACGTCCGTCCTGTGTTTGAACTGTATATATCCGGTAACATTAAATGCGCAACTTGGCTTAGCACAATTCCTAGTGATGTGCCATAAATACAAAGCAACCAGATAAGGTTTGTTCATTGCGCCGAAAAAAGAGCCACATAAAGTGATACGTCTTAAATACAAAAGCAACCAGATTAGGTTGGTTTATTTGTGTGATAACTACAAATCATTTTGGTCAGTATATTGGTGTAAGAAAATATATTTTTTACATTGCAGTATTATGAGGGAGAGGTGTGATTCCTTCAATATTTAACATGGATTTGATAAGTGGTATTTAAAAAAATATTTCAATGTTAATCATAAATAAAATATTTCCATATCTATTTTAAGTATAATTTTTTTAATCAATTTTTGAGTGGATCTGATGGTTAAGAACATATGTTTCTCCATGATAAGTTACATGTTCCTTCATAATAAGTCACATGTTCAAATCCAGAGCGGGGTAGGCTATGTACACCTCACGAGGAGTCTCTTGTCCCTTAAGCAAAAGGGTGGCACTTATATCTCATACCTCATTCATGTAGACATCACTAAATTGTCAAAGTAGATATAAAGGAACAACCATCCACCATAATACATGGGTACCTAACTGTTGCAACCACTAGTTTAATAGGATGTACTCCCCTTGAATGCAAAACTTTCGGTTCCTAGGCCTAACACACCTCTCAGAGTATACAACCAACATACTCCACTCATAGTGCACCTAGCCAACACATGGTCCACTCCTCCAAGTGTCTACCAACTCCATAATAGAGGTTTTACACTATACCGATCAAGTTATTGAAATCATCAGGGACACATGGCAAAGGGGTATGCATTACAACAATATACCATTTACATGTTACATACAAAGATATAAGTACATACAATTAACACACTCCATCTCATGGAGACACCAAGTACAAGGTCATTTTTTTCAAGGACCAATACATAACATGATAAACTTGCTACAAATACAAGGTGTGATTCATATTTCCATATTGTCACTGCTTTTATTGAACATAACTCAAAAACGTTACCTTATTTTTCCACCATCATCTAATCTCAAATACTTGGTTGAATTTTGAAGAAAAAGAGGTTCGGTTGCAAAGGCATGAGAATGGAAAACACCAATAACCACCACATAGATGGCTCAGAAAATTAGGTGTTGATGAAGAACCAAAACCAAAGGCTTTGAATATAAACAACCACCATCAACCATAGCAATGAGGCCTGCAAACATTGAAAGGACCAAACATGAAGTATGGAAAAAACTCTAAAGAGGGCCAAGTAACCCCAAGCTGTCAATGCCATCAAAGATCCATGTAGAAAACCAAACAAAAAATTTCAAACTTCTCAATAAAAAAGAGATTTATCCTCTGAAATGAGTTCCAACCCAAAAGGCAAAACCAAACAACAAATTTCAAACTTCTCAATAAAAAAGTGATTGATCCTATGAAATGAGTTCCAGCTCAAAAGGCTTGATCAAGTACTGATTTGCAATCGAAAAAAACATCATAAAATGAATATTCATATGGATGTCAATCCATCTTGCCAGAGTGCATGGGTTGCTAGCCACTGCAACCACTGAGTCAAAACGAAAATCAATGCTTGATACAAATCTCACTCTTAAAAATAGTTGATGTCGAACAAAATGGTGAAGCATAAAGAATCACCTAAGGAAGCATTACACACCATCTCCCGCAATGATGAACTAGGTGGGTTCTCGTTGGATGGAAGATTATTTAATAACTAATTGAATGCAGTCTGAATGTAGTCTCCTTTCTTCTAGTGGATAGACTTTATTTAGGAGTAACCCAAAGTGTTGAAGTAGATGATGGCAATAGGTGTCACATATGATGGAAAAAGTATGGAAGTGTTAGTTGACAATGACGATGTTGAAAACGCATGCAAGAAATACTCCAAAGTGGCTAGCTCCAAGGCCTACAAAACAAGGTTGTTCATGGAGGTAAACACCCAATGAAAATCTAAGAATATTTGCACAAGTGGCCCAAAATCCACTATTCAAGGTGCGAAAGAAGAGGTACCAGATATAAATTCCATCATGGACAACAATCCTCTATATGGGTCTCGAAAAACATGGCCATGATAGGTACCCATATACAAGTAAAGATTTTTCTTAATTTTATTCGACCCATAAGAAATAACAAGAATCTAAAAAATGCATCAAATGTGGTGTGCAACCAACTATTGGAAAGAGAGAGGAATTCCCTTCTCAACACCTTAAACATTACAAAAATGGATTCTTCATTGAATATTTACAGAAAAAATGTTGTCAATAACCACCAAAATACAATAAATTGCAAACCATATGCAACCAAATCTTGGAAAACTATCGATCTTGAACCTTCATTATTTGCCATAAACCACCCAGGAAAATGTAGGTGCTACCATGCACGAGAAAGATTGCATCATTGTTATTAGCACATGGAGTCATGACCAACAAAAAAGAAAAAAACCATCACAAATCTGCATCAAAATTTATGGTCGGAAGATATGCAAACTAAGGTTCCTTCTTCTGTCTTTCCTTCTAAATTTTGGCAATATCAACGTCTAGAGTATCCATCTTTGTGAACAGGTTGGGCATGTGTTATATTTTTTGCATGATTGTGGGCCTCCCTATTAGGGGTTTTGGGGGTAGATCCCCCCCAAAAAAATTTGGGGGGTTTATTCGCCAAATTTTTGGGCAGTCTTTCACCTTTGGAGGGGGTGGTTCTTCACCTTTAGAGGTTTAGTGGCAAACAATATTTCATCCCATGGTTTTCTAATTCTAGTTAAGGGATTAAGGTTGTAATATAATATGGGTCAATGGATTAGGGTTTTTTTGGATGCCACAAGATCCTATATATTGTATTGTAAATAATCAAGTTGGATTATGAATAGAATTAGAGGTGAAACTCTAAAACATGTTGTTGGTTTTTCGAGTTGGGTTTCTAATGACCTCTCGGCCTAAAACCCACATATGCATAATTTTGAAATAACTCTTCTTACAACTCAGCACTTGAGTTGCTCTCAAATCTTGTTTTGGGCCCAAAATCCTCTCATTGTACAAAGGCACTTAACTTAAGCCCTCCTTGGATTGGCACTAAGTATCTACGCGACCATGTACGAAAACTAGGTGCCTAATATATATAAGATCAGGTGTTAAAACACAAGCCATCAACTTTCCATACAATTGCGAGATGTGATCAAATGCTCATCATCGTTGAGGCTTAACTCTCCATAAGCCATCGAACTTCTCTCTCTTCTCTTTGTATCAGAGTGTTGCGCTGGAATCCCTCTATGTTGAGTCACTTTGAATTTGGACTCTAAGAGAATGTACCACTCCTACCCTTTCAAACTCTCTTCTTGGAGTTCTATCAAGCTACCACACTCCTACAGTTTACTCTGATAAGGAACATTCCTTTTCAATTTTACGTCTTCGATCTCTATTCAAGGGCTTACTCCACCTTTAGCTTGGATAAGTTTTATACCTTAGTTCTATCATTTCGATAGCTAGCTCCAATCACATGCCACCACATGTCCACATCTTAACCGTTGATATGGTCACTCCTCTGATCAATCATCCTAGTTGATTGGACTATCTCTCCATGGGAGTTCTCCTCCACTATGTCCTCTGCTGATCTATATTCTGATAGTCACCAGATTGTTGTCCCCTTGGCGTATCAGATTCCGATCGAAGAATTGACACTTTTCGTCAATCTGGATGTGCCCCACTCCAAATCTAATCTCAACCATCCAACTTGAACCACAAAAACACAGCATCATTCTGATAAATCAACGACCATGATTGAACTCCTTAAGTTGATCGAATGATCACTATTCTTCGATGCCTATAAAGGAATTCAATCTTTTCTCATTGAAAGTATTGACTCAGCCTTCGATTCTCCTGCACACACGAGTTAGAGAAATATAAAACACACATAGGATCCTATCTAGATTTCAATAATCCCCCACATCGTACAATGACACATAGGAACACCAATAAAAACAGATATTTTATTAATGAATCTGTACATAATTCACACAAGGGATTTTTTCCTTTCCGATCTGATTTACAATTAATTGGCCTCTATTCGGCTTGTAGGCCGCACTTGGCCTTTCACACTCACACTCTTCCTCTCTCGATCTAAATAGATCAGATTCCCCCTTTTTTTGATGCCCGTATGATTACAAAATATACAAGGAAGACTAAACTTCATGATCTATTCAAATCCACAAAATATGAAACTACCCTAAGATCTCTCAGATCCACAATATCTTCAATCACTCCTAAAATCTCTCTTTATCCATAGGTTCTCTCTAGGTCTCCATTCTTCAAGATATGCTTCACCAAGGAAGATTCGATTACATTCAAATAAATCTCATATTAACAAACTCTATATTATACAAGACTTCTAGAACTCAAATAAAACATAAAATTTACAATAATTTCAATCTTAGGGAACCCACTCTCTTAGTAAATCAAAGAGCCCCAGGCCTAATCAACAAGGTTAATTTTTGAGGAAAATGATCCTGCATTAGACTCCGAAGGGTAAAATTTTTCATGATATATTGATCATGTGTCCTTAATCACTTCACCTCTCCTTGATCTCATTGTCTATGTTGTCTATATGCTCTGTTGCATAATTTCTTCATTATTGTCCTCCATTTCCAGGATCCCAAACCTTATGTCGCTTCCCACTTGAATTGTTGCCTTTCTCCTACCTTGTTGTTGTCTGCAACCTTCTAGTATCCCATACCTTGCTCTGTTTTTTTCCAAGTACCTTGTTGACATAGTCATTTTCAACCAACTGCAATTTGTGGTTGACTGTCCTTTTTATCTCATGGTATCCCCATATGGACTTCTTCATCACCAGTTTCCACAATCCATCAATCTCAATGTCTAGCTTTGTCCTGTGTTGGATCTATTCTTCATATTGACTCCATATATATGTTTTCAACTCCATGGTCTTCATTTATTTGATGTCCTTGTACCCATGGGAATATTATTCAAAGTCTACACTATTCTGTTGCAGTAGAAATCCACCTTCCTTAGACAACTCTGCATCCTCTGGTTACCTATAATTCAGATACTCAGACAAACAATTAGTTTGAAAAACTAATAACGCTTCTATTGATGCCTTGAATTATTCTCTCATATAAGGTGCCATTGAGTACTTTTTGTCTTCAATAACTATACATTCTTCTTCAATCTTAGGATTGACCAACCACTCTTCCAACAATCTTAATTCTTCATCATAATTTGTTAGCATTGTATCCAAATGTTTCTTTTAAACATTTTTATTTTCTTTGTGGTCATCTTCATAACTTGCATACACACACCAATGATTAGTTTTAAATCCATGAAACTCTTGGGTCTCATATGGCATCATCTCCTTCTGCTGGTATAAGCACCTCATAAGGATTTCCTTTTCAACATCTGTTTTATTTACAAGTTGTGTATGGTCTTCCCTTTGACTTCTTTTATGAGAAGACATGATCTCATATTCTTCATAACATAATTCTGATTATGTTATTCTTCTATGCCTTTAGAAATAATACTTCCCCCTTCATCATCCTTTATGATAGTTTCAATAGACTGTCCAACTTCATTCTTTGCACAACCTATAATGATACACAAATCATTAGTATTTAAAATAAAAGATCCCATGGTCTCATTTGATTCCTATGAAACCATCCTCTTATGTTGATTTGAACTTTCCTAACATTCCATGAGACTCTGAATAGGTCTCTCATCACCATCTTCATCGCCATCCTCTCCAAGGAATAATCCTTGGTCTGGTTCACAAAAGTGCACTTCTTCTTCTGTCATTGACTTTTGTTTAAACTCAGTTCCTTCGAGTTTCTCTGTTAAGCCCTAAATATTGGCACATCACCCCTTAATTGGGGCATATTAAATTAGTATTGTTATTTTATTTATGTTGTCTTGGGTCCATTAGTTTTAATTGTAACTCCTAGTCTCCTATATATACCAAGTAGACTTTTTCATTTGGAATCATCTTGTATTTGTAAATTTATGTGGTGTATAAGGAGGTTTCCCCCTAGAAGAGGATTATTATCTGAAATTTTCTCTTTGTCAAGGCGTTGAGTACTTATTCTAAGGTTTTTTATGCTATTTTGATATTTGGTTTTTAACATTTGGTATTAGAGCTCAAGGTCTTTGGGTTTCGCTGATGCATCTGATACACTTTGGAATTTTATCTAACTTTTTTTCTATGACATTTCAGAAGGAACCCCTTGGAGGATACTTAATAGACAGATCAAGGTACGCAGGGTTCAAATTTAATCTCCTGAATCCTTATACTTTTGGATATATAGCCTATGTAAGATAGGATTATGGAATCATCCTGAATTTGTCATTGCAGAATTTTCGCTATAAAACTTTTCTGTGATATTTCAGACCCTGAAATCCAATGGCAATTTAGAGAAATTATCAAGGTATTTTTGATAAAAAAAATTAGCTTCTGGGTCATCCTAATTTTGTAGATACACCTTGTGTAAGACAAAGTAGCTAAATAGTCATATTAACTAGTCTCAAACAAGTGTTTCGGGTAAAACAATGATATCTTCTTCCAAGAGTATCCAAATTACGTGAGACTAGTTGAATTGGACATTGGAGATTATTTAGTATTTCTGGTGCAATTTTCAGAATCAAATATCAGATATTGTGCTCTTGACACACTTTACAAATATGCTCTCCTGGAAGGGACAAAAATCTGCAAGGTGTGGGGAAGTTACCATAACTTCCACTTGGCACATCCAATTTTGATCAGACATCTGGCATTGCAGAAAAGACATATCAAAGAACTACAAAACAAAATTTTTAGATCTAGAAGGGGCAAAATTTTGGAGATACAATAGAAGAAATATTTTCCAGCAGAACCACCTCGAAATCATGGTTTAAAAGTGATACTTGGCCAACATGCCACCAAAAAAGGTAACTTCTACACCAAAAAATCCTTCAAACAGTCTTGCTTGGACTCTTGATGAAGGTGAAGAAATGCGTAGGGACAAATTATTTACAAAAGAAGGCAATAACAAAATATGAACTACAAGGGATGATGGATTCAACTTAAGATAAGTTGGAAGCAATAATGGATATTAATATGGATGGTTTAAAAAGGGAGATCATGGAAGGATTGAAAAAATTGTTAATAGAGAGGCCACTTGAAAGTGAAAATATATCCCATGAAATTCATGATGAGGACACAAGGAAGATGAATCAAGACTGGAGAAACTCCAACTTTCGGTTGAAGACCAACCACTTTCCTAAGATCAATATGAGGAATTTTGATGGAAAGGATCCAATCACATTGATACTCCATATGGAGAAGTTATTTGATCTACATGATGTGCCACACACACAAAAGGTACGGACTACATATTTATATTTAGAACCCAATCAATTTTTGTGGTACCGATGGCTTTGTTTTCGCAAATCACTTGTCACTTGGACAATTTTCACGGAATAAATGATAACACACTATGAGGATACAAGGAGCAATACCTTCTTCAACCAATTGATAAATCTCAAGCAAAAGGGTTCAGTTGTGGAACACATTTAGAACTTCCAAAGATTAAATATAGAAAGTAATGGATATTCCAGATGAGAACCTGATTGATGTATTCATAGGAACTTTAAGGGATAAAATTCAACATGAGGTTCACCTTTGGAAACCCAAATCATTGGAGAATGCATTCAGGGTGGCGAGAAATGTTGAAAGTAAAAATATGACTATGGCTACTAGAAGGACCACTCCTAACATCTATCAAGAGAATAATGTTCCTTCTTCTAAAACACTTCAACCTACAAGGTTGACACATCAACAATTGGAGGAAAGAAAAGAAAAGTGTTTATGCTTAATTGTGACAACAAGTACAGTAAGGGACATAAGTGTGGTGAGAAGAAATTATTCTACATAGATTGTGAAGAGGAAGAAGAACAAGAACCATCTCAAGATGATAACGTATAAGAGATATCTTCTAAAGAGTTGAATCCCACCATATCATGCCATGCATTGGCTGGAATTAATACTCCTCAAACACTCAATATTGAAGGATATATAAAAAAGAAAAAGGTAAGAGTCCTAATTGATTCTGGTAGTACTCATAATTTCATTCACTATAAATTAGCCAAATCTCTCAATTTCTTTATATATCCATTTCCATAGTTTCAAGTAACGATTGCAGATGGAGAAACCATCAATTACTCAGGAAAATGCCATAATATCAATCTTACTATGGGGGAATATGTAATGAATAGTCCAATGATTTCTATACCCATGGGTGGTGCTGATGTTGTACTAAGAGTCCAATGGTTACAATCATTGGGAACAGTGGCTTTTAATTTTCAAGAAATTTTCATGAAATTTTCATTGGAAGGAAAGGAAATTGAGTTAAGGGGTATCATAGAGAAACCGAGTAAGGTGATAAGCTCTAATGGCATGAAAAAATTATTGAAAAGGGGGAATTAGGGTATAATTGTACATCTATGCTCACTAGATGTTCAAACATATAAGCTATATATTCCTCTAGATCTCCAAGGGATCACTAATAAGCATTTCAAAGTATTTGAAGATATTCCCAGAGGTCTTCCACCCACTCACAATCATGATCATGCTATTCACCTAATTCTTGGGAGTGTTCCTCCTAACATCAATCCTTATAGATACCCTTATTCCCAGAAGAGTTAAATTGATCGTATGGTTGAAGAAATGTTAGAGGTTGGAATTATTAGACCTAGCCAAAGTTCTTACTCTGCACTGGTGGTAATGGTACTCAAGAAAGAGGGCTCATGGAGTATGTGTCCAGATTATAGAGAGCTCAACAAGATCACTATTAAAAATAATTTTCCCATTCCCTTCATTGATGAATTGTTATATGAACTGGAGAAATCTACTTCACAAAGTTGGATCTTCGTTCAAGGTATCATCATATTAGAATGAAGGAAGCATACATCCCAAAAACAACATTCCGAACTCATGAAGGCCATAATGAATTTTTGGTCATGCCTTTTGGCCTTACGAATGCACCTTCTACATTCCAAGGGTTGATGAATTCCATTTTCAAGCCCTTCCTTGGAAAATTTTTGTTAGTATTTTTTGATGATATACTAATCTATAGAAAGTCTTGGGAGGATCATGTTCGACATGTTGACAGGGTGCTACAACTACTAAAGGAGCAACAATTATATGCCAAACCATACAAATGTTTCTTTGGGGTGAAGAAGTTAGAGTATTTGGTTCATGTTGTATCTCATGAAGGTGTCAAGGTAGACCCTAACAAGATTAAGGCCATGATGGACTGGCTGATTCCCAAAACATTGAAGAATCTTAGAGGATTTTTGGGTTTGACAGGTTACTACCGCAAGTTTGTTTGGAAATATGGAAGAATAGAAACACCTTTAACAACATTAGCTAAGAAGGATGCATTTTCATTGACTTCGGAGGAAACTCAAGCTTTTGAACAAATTAAAGAGGTGGTGTGAAAAGCTCCTATCTTGACCACACTAGACTTCACAAAAACATTTATTTTGGAATGTGGTGCCTCGGAAAATGGTATTGGTGTTGTTCTAATGAAAGAAGGAATTCCCCTTGCTTTTGAAAGTCATCCACTCAAGGGAGAGGACTTACATAAACCCATTTATGAGAAGAAAATGATGGAAATACTACATGGATTGAAGCAATGGTGCCCTTACCTAATAGGTAGGCACTTCAAGGTCAAAAGAGATCATGACAGTCTTAAATACTTCTTGGAACAAAGACTATCTTCAAAAGAACAACAAAAATGGGTGACCAAGATGTTGGGTTATGATTTTGAAATCATCTACTAAAAAGGGAAGAAAAATGTTGTGGCAGATGCACTCTCAAGAAAGGATGAAGATGTTGAGGACTTTCTTTGTTCTATCTCGATCATCCAACCTGATTGGATAATAGAATCAAGGAATGAATGGAAGAATGACGAAAAAGTGTGGACTCTCATTCAAAGGTTGCAAAAATATTTCAGTGCATCAGATACATTTACATGGAAAAATGATTCGCTATGGTATAAAGATCACTTACATTTATGTAATAACTCCCAACTCAAAAAAAGGTACTCTTGGAATTTCACACCTCTCCAGTAGAAGGGCACTCAGGATTTTTGAAAACCTACCACAGGGTCAAGAAGGATTTTTTTTTGGATGGCCTTAAAACTAATGTTCAAAGGTTTGTGGAAGAATGTTTGGTTTTCCAACAAAATAAGGTGGAAACAATTAATACCCTAGGTCTTTTACAACCATTAGCCATCCCAAGTCAGCGTTGGGAGGAGGTTTCTATGGATTTTATCATAGGGTTACCGAAGCATGAAGGAAAGAGTGTCATCATGGTGATTGTAGATAGACTGACCAAGTACACACACTTTTGTGCCCTCTCTCACCCTTTCAAAGCTAGTACAATTTCCACCGCATTCATGGAGACAATTTAAAAGATACATGGAAGACCAAACATTATTGTAAGTGACAAAGATCCCATCTTCACTGGACATTTTTTAACATAATTATTTTCTTGTTTGGGCACTCAATTGGATCATAACACATCTTATCATCCTCAATCTGATGGACAAACCGAGATAGTGAACAAATTTACGGAAGGCTACCTTCGTTTCTTTTTCTCTAATAAAAAAATACAATGTTTCAAGTGGTTACCCTTGGAAGAATGGTGGTATAACACTTTATTTCACACTGCAACAAAAATTACACCATTTATGACACTCTATGGATATCACCCACCATCCATTACTTCTTCTCTAAAAGAAAAATCTAAGGTTCACGCATTGGAATATCACATCGAGCATCAACAACAAGTTCTCTAACTCTTAAAGGAAAACCTAACCATGGAACGTAATCACATGAAACAACAAGAAGATCAACATCGTAGTGAAAGAAGTTTTGAAGTAGGGGATTGGGTATTTTTAAGACTACAACCATACAAACAAATGTTCCTCAAGAAATCTAAGAAGGATAATAAATTATCACCAAAGTAATATGGCCCTTACAAGGTGTTTCAAAATATTGGTACTATGGCATACAAATTAGAGTTTCCTACATATTCATGAGTAGACCCAGTTTTCCATGTTTCATGCTTAAATAAGGTTATAGGTGACAAGATCCCAGTTCAAACTATATTTCCAGAAATTGACGAGGAAGGAAAAATCATATTGGAACCTGAAGCTATCACTGACATAAGAATTCACCAGCTAAGGAATAGATCCATTTCAAAGTATCTCATTAAGTGGAAGAAACTATCTGCTGAAGATTCCACTTGGGAAGATGAGTCGTTTATATAGAAACATCCATAATTACTCAAGCATTGCAAACAACACTTGTATGAAGGGGAGGGGCATTTTAAGCCCTAAATATTGGCACATTACCCCTTAATTGGGGCATATTACATTAGTATTGTTATTTTATTTATGTCAAATTGGGTCCATTAGATGTAATTGTAACTCCTAGTCTCCTATATATACCAACTATACCTTTTCATTTGGAATCATCTTGTATTTGTAAATTTATGTGGGTATAAGGAAGTTTCCCCCTTGAAGAGGATTATTATCTAAAATTCTCTCTTTGTCAAGGCGTTGAGTACTTATTCTGAGGTTTTTTATGCTATTTTGATATTTGGTTCTTAACATTCTCTTCCTCTATCTAACAACTCAATTTGTGCTTCCTATTTTTCCTCAAATTTTCCTCTGTTCTGAGGAAAACATTCATTTTGTGTATCTATTTATTCATACAAAAATGCATCATAGGCCACTTGACCTTATTCTTCACATTCCAACCCCATCTTTGGTCTTCATTGCTTTCCTATAGCAGCTTCAAAATTATACTGACTCTATCCTTTACCTCAGTAAATTCACTGTCAAACTCATCTTGACTCATTTACTTTCTATCAATTTCTTTAGCATCTGATTTCTTCTTGATGTGGCTTCTCTCTAAACCCTTGACATGACCATCAACATTCATCACCATTTTCTCCTTTTTGTGAACTTCTCCTTGTCCACTGTGAGTTGTATCAAGCCTCCTCTTTTGCAAGTCTCTGCACCTTTCCACTCAATACCTCATCAAGCTTCCTCCCAAGATTGACCTCTAGGTATCCCTATGGTTCTGTCTTCTATAACCTTTTGAGCACTCCTACTCCCCAGATTAAAAAGTTGTAGGCTTTTGCACTCCACTCACTTTCTCTTGAGAACTGCCCCGACCCTCTTCTCTTCAAGCAATTATCACAACTTCTCAAGCAATTATCACAACTTCTCCTTGTTGTGAGGCTCCTTCTTCCATAAGCTTCTTTCCTTCTTAAAAATCCTCTTATGCCTCTATTTGTTAACTAACATTAACAATGTTAATTAAACCTAGATATCAATCATAAAACATTATATTAATATCTACAAGATCTATTCCAAGATCTTGTTCTCTAAACATTGCTCCCCAATTCGTCTTCTTGGTTGGAATGGCCTCAATTCTATAGTCTCAAATTTCCTGTGTTGAACTTTGTCTCCTAGCTCTGTATCCTCTATACATTGTCATTAATCTTCATCAACTTCCGTTTGCAATTTCCCTTTTCTAATTTCATCATGACAATGTATATCCAATTCCTTTTTTTGTCTATCTACAAAAATCAGTTTCTTCAACCTGAACTGCTCCTCCTGAATAACTTCAATATATCTTCTTCAATTTCAGAGAATAACTATGCTCTGATACCAAAAATTATGACCTCCCAGCCTAAAACCCACATATGCAAAATTTTGAAATAACTCTTCTTACAACTCGGGATTCGAGCTTCTCTCAAATCTTGATTCAGGCCCAAAATCCTCTCACTGTACAGAGGCGCTTAAATTAATCCCTCCTTAGATTGGTGCTAGGTTTTCACGCGACTATGTACCAAAACCAGGTGCCTAATATATATAATTCCAAGTGTTAAAACTCGAGCCCTCAACTTTCCATAAAACCACGGGCTGTGATGAAGCGCTCATCATCATTGGGGCTTAAATGTATGTAATCCATCGAACTTATCTTTATTCTCTTTGTATCAGAGTGCTACATTGAACTCCATCTATGTTGAGTCACTCCAAATTCAAACTCTAAGAGCATGTACCACTCCTACCCTTTTCGAATCTCTTGTCAGATTTCTATCAAGCTATCACACTCCGATAGCTTACTCTGATAAGCAATGTTCCTTATCAATTTTACATCGTCGATCTCTATTTTAGGGGTTATCTCCATCGTTAATTTGGATAAGGTTTATACTTTAGTTCTATAATTATCGTAGTTGGCTCCAATCACATGCCACCATGTGTCTACTTCTTAACCATTGATTCAGCCGCTCCTCTAATCACTCCTCGTTTTTTATTAGACTATCTCTTCATTGGAGTTCTCCTCCACTATGTACTTCGATGATTAATATTCCAATAATCACTAGACTATCGTCCCCTTGGAGTATAAGACTCTGATCAAATAATTGATACTCATCTTCGATCTGGATGTGCCCCACTCGATATCTAATCTCATCTGTCCAACTTAAACCACACAAACACAACCTTGGTCCAATAAATCAACGACCATGATTTAACTCCTTAAGTCGATCGAACAGTCACTGTTCTTCGATGCCTGCAAATGGATTCGATATGTATTCATTGAAAGTATTGACTCGACCTTTGATTCTCTTGCACACACGTGTTATAGAAAAATCTAACATACTAAGGATCCTATATGGATTTCAATAACCCCACACACCGTCCAATGACACACATGAATGTCAATAAACACATAGATTCTATTAATAAATGTGTACAAAATTTACACAAGGCCTTTCTTCCTTTCTGGACTAATTTACAATTAATTGGCCTCTACTAGGCCTGTAGGCCACACTTGGAATTTTACACTCACACTCTTTCTGTCTCGGTCTAACTCGATTTGATTCCCCCTTTTTCTGATGCCCATAGGATTACAAAATATACATGGAAGAATAAAATTCTTGATCTATTCAAATCCAAAAAATATGCAACTACCCTCAGATATCTCAGATCCACAATATCTTCAATCACCCATAAAATCTCTTTTTATCCATAGATTCTCTCTATTTTATCCATAGATTCTCTCTAGGTCTCCATTCTCCGAGATCTTCTTAACCAAGGCATATCCAATTACATTCAAATAAATCTCATTTTAATAAATCCTATCTTATACAAGACTTCTAGAACTCAAATAAAACATAGAATTTACAATAATTTCAATATTAGGGAACCCACTCCCTTAGTAAATCAAGGACCCCCTAGGCCTAATAAACAAGGTTAATTTTGGATGAAAATGCTCTTGCATCAGTTTCTAGGGTAAATCTATATGTATATGTGTGATTGTGATTGTTTTCTTTTACGTGTTAAGAATCTATGTGTACATTGCATTATTGTAAAAGGTTTAAAACTTACATTTGGTATCAGAGTAGTTATTGTCTTCAGGGGGACACCTTTGTGTCTAAGAGTTTGGCTTAGGTCTATGATAAAACTTGTTACTATGGGAGCTCTTCCCTATCAATTCTTGTGGTGAAAAGAAATGGTGAGCAGTTCAAAAATAGAAATAAGAAAATACAATGGGTAAATATTTTAGTTGTGGATGCTCAATATGGAAGATCATTTGGTAGAAAAATATCAATGGGTCATTGTAGATCTAGGTACTAGACCTACGAGAATGTCAACAAAAGACTGGACAAAGTTGGATCACAAGGCAAAGAGCACAATATGGTTGTGTCTCTCAGATTCAATATTACTGAATGTGTCAGGGAAAGTCAGGGCTAAGGAATTATGTAATAAGTTAGGGGATTTGTATCAGTCTAAGTCCCTGGTAAACAAACATTCCCTACAAAATAATCTCTACAACTTGAGGATGAAATATGCAGACTCAGTAATAGAGTATCTGAATTCCTTCACTATTGTGGTAAGTCAATTATTGTTTGTTGATATTAAGCTTTATGATGAAGATAAGTGTATCAATTTATTGTACTCTGTACTAGACTCATGGGATATTCTGTTTGTGGCCATATGCAATTATGCAATTATTTTAAGCTTTGATGATGTAGTCTCATCCTTTTTGTCGGAGGAGATGAGTTAAAAATACATGGAAAGTCAAAGAACATATGTCTTATTTGTAAGAGGATGCTCCCATGAAATAAATAAAAATAAGTCCTCAAGTGGGAGATATAAATCACCATGAAAATTCGTAAAGGTATGTTAGGGATGTGGAAAATAAGGGCATTATAAGAAGCAATGTAGAAACATGTTGAGAAGGGATCTCATGATTCCCCTTCTTTAGAAGAAAAAACTTTCATGGATGAAGGAGTAATTCCGCTAAAGATTTTACGTTTTTGGGCAATATATTTAAAAATTCGGTCATCTCAGGAGGTTTAGAGATCCCTAAAATCCCCATGGTGCGATTATTAGTGACTGAAATTATAAAAGTTACGAACTGCTGAAATCTAGTTTTGAATTTCCATGAAATTGACTGATGGAAAATTAACCACACAAAAAATGCGAAGAGCGATTTACTGTGAATGCCGAAGCCTTCAATATCGAACAATGTTGTAGTTGGTAGTGTAGCTTGTGGTGTTTCCATGAAAGACGTCTCCACTCGTCCGTCCTATGTTTGAACTGTGTATATCCGGTAACATTAAATGCACAACTTTGCCTAGAACAATTCCTATAAGAGCCACATAAAGTGATATGCCATAAATACAAAGCAACAATATAAAGTGATATGCCATAAATACAAAGAAACAAGATAAGGTTTGTTCATTGCGTCGAAAAAAGAGCCACATAAAGTGATACGTCTTAAATACAAAAGCAACTAGATTAGGTTGGTTTATTGTGTCATAAATACAAAATCAATCATTTGGTTAGTATATTGTTTTAAGAAAATACATTTTTTACATTGTAATATTATTAGGTATGAGGGAGAGGTGTGATTCCTTCCATATTTAATATGGAGTTGATAAGTGGTATTTAAAAAATATATTTCAATGTTAACCATAAAAAAAATATTTCCATGTCCATCTTAAGTATAATATTTTTAATCAATTTTTAAGTGGATTTAATAGTTAAGAACATATGTTTCTTCCTAAGAAGTCACATGTTCAAATCCAGAGCTTCTGTAGGTAGGAGTCAAACTCCATGTTTGAGGACTCTCTTGTCCCTCAAGCAAAATGGTCTCATACACCAATTTGGTGTCTAGCTTAGTTGTGACCTTAAAATTAGATTAAAATTATTATAAAAGTAATGGAAAGTAGAAAATTTCTTATTCAATGGATAGGTGCTTTCTTTTTACATCCTTGTATGAGGGAGAAGTGCAATTGTAAAAAAATGGGAGAGAAGACATGTTTTTCACACAAACAAAAAATTGTGTTGAGTGATCTATTCAACAAATAATCATACATAGATAAATACATAAATGTTTTCTCTAGACATACTCTAGACATATTATCTTGGTCACACTAACAACCAGTTGAGAGAATATCTCAACTACAGACCAAACTAGAGCCAACTAGTTGAAGATAATATCTCATATCCAACTAGATCTAACAACCTCCTAAAACATAGAGACAAACATGTCTCATAGAGACAAATTCTACCTCACAATAACCAATAATAGTATGTTAAGTGTCTGCAAATATACTTCAACAATAAACCAATAATAAACACGAAACCATTCACTAAAATATTGAACACAAGAATGTATAAAAAACCCTTGAGGTAAGGTAACACCATATATTAATCTTGAAGGAAAGATAACACTCCTCAAGAAATGCTTGATACATTCACAATATTCTTCACTATGTTTCATTACATTGCTTACACTTCTTTATACAACTCTCTCTATCTCCTAGGAACCTTCTAGAGAACTTTCTCACATTTATTAAATCTAACTACTATAGTGAGACTTTATTAATATAGTGGACCTAGTCCACCTTATATTGAATGACCACATTCTCATATATTAAATAACTTCCACTAATAATACATAACCACATTTTCATTGGGTACCTCCATAGGTACACCATATTACCTCCCTAGGTATACTACATTCCACCCCCCTTCACATGTTTCGTCCTTGAAACATGAGAAGAAACCATACAATATGATCGGCTAAGTAATGTATCCAACTAGTACCAAGTACGACCATCCATCCATTCCAATGGAAGTCGAACATGATGTCCATCTGCTACCTTTCCAACCTGATCTTGATATGCATTATGTCGATGTTTCCATGTGATTAGTTCTCTAGCATGATGTATTCTTGTAGTGCTAGTAGCCCTCCATGCACCTCTTGATTGGTTTCCTTTCTGGTGCATAAATGTGTTGATGCACACACCCTTGCCTTGATGACTATTGTATCTCTATATGATGTGGATGGCAATATACAACAACTGTAGGAATGTGTTCTTTTTTTTTTCAAATCTACAACACATTGTTCTTTTGAGTCAAGGACCTCCTTAGCTTCCCTATTGTGTCCTTCCTATGGTTTTTCTTCATCTCCTTTTGTAGACTCTAGCACCGATTCATCTTCAGACTCGACAATAACTTCTTTGCTAGCCTTTGTGGGCCCATCTTTCTTATTAAGAAACACATCCTGCAATGTGATTTTCTTTTTTTTGTACCACAACTTCAAAAACTTCTTTTTCACATTAATATTAATGGTACCCACTAATTGTATCCAAGGATATCCCAAAACAATATCCACTTCATCCATATCCATAACATAAAAATATGGATGCAACACATATTTATCCATACTAACCTTCAAATATTTAAAATTTTGAACATTTTTACCCTCAACCTGTGTGCTTTGGATATTCTTTGCAGGAATTTGCAATCTAATACCAACTAAATATTGATAAAATTTTGTTGGCAACTAGGGTTAATAGAAACAATGACATTTTCTTTGTGAATGCAACCATGAACCTGTAATATAGATTTGTCACCTGAAAATAAACTATTGTTTCTCCTTTTAGTGGCATGAGACAATTTATCTAAAAGAAAACTTTCAAGTTCTTCATCAGAAAGTGCTATCAATTGGCTATAGCTATGTGATTTCCACCAAATGACTGCATCACCTTTGAGATAACACGATACCCAATGTTTCCAATTCTCTTTCGAAAATAAGTTCAAGTATTTTATGAATTCTTCAATATTAGGGAAATCATATTTTCTAGTAAAAAACATCTTTCTTCAAATAAATCTTGAACAAAAACTAGGATTAAAAAATAACTTATTGAAAAAATCACGGCTTTTGCCAGAAAAACCGTGAACAACTATTGAATTTAAAATGCTCATAACTTCACTTTCTGAACTCTGTTTTGGCCGATTGTTTTTTTTAATTGGGTAGTTTTCTGATAGGAATTCAAATATCCAATTTGTTTGGCCAAATTATACATAGAAAGTTTCATATATGAACCTGAAGTGCGCCACCCTATTTTTTCCTTAGAAAAAATCTGCAAAAAGAGAAAAAATTCTTCCCTTCTTTGGCCAAGGAAAGTGCTATGATACCAATTGTTAAGTTCTTGAATAGTCTACAAATATACTTCAGCAATAAACAAATAATAAAACACCAAACCATTCACCAAAATTTTGAACACAAGAATGTATACAAAACCCTTAAGGTAGTGTAACACCATATATTAATCCTTAAGGAAGGATAACACTCCTCAAGCAATGCTTGATACATTCACAATATTATTCATTATGTTTCATTACATTTCTTACACTTCTTTATATAGCTCTCTCTATCTCCTAGGAACCTTTTAGAGAGGCTTCTCACATTTATTACATCTAACTACCATAGTGGGACTTTATTAATATAGTGGACCTAGTCCACCTTACATTGAAGGACCACATTCTCATATATTAAATGACTTCCACTAATAATACATAACCACATTCCCATTGAGTACCTCCCTAGGTACCCCATATTACCTCCCTAGGTATACTACAACGAGATCTTTGTGTCAGCCAACAATGTCGTCTGTCCTATGGCATCCATCCCTTCAAGGATGAGGTAATGTGTGATGTTGCCCCTCTTGATGTATGTGATGTTGTTCTGGGCCAACCATATATGTGGAAATTTAATGTTGTCTATGAGTCTAGACCCCGTAGTGTCATTATCACTCTAGGAGGTCAACTCTATAGGATACCAAAGGTATTTCCGACTATTGCTCCTTTAAAACAGTGCCGCAAGGTAATCTCTCATACTGCAAAATTCATCCTCTTCATAGTCTGTTCAAAGGATGAACAGAAGACCACTACAACCACTACAGCTTCAACACCATCTATCCAACAAAAACAGATTTTCGAAGAGAAAGAAGATATTGTTTCTCCACCTACAATGGTGCCTACACAATGCCTCATCAAACCCAGAAACAACAGGTTGATGGAACATATTCAACCCCACCAACAACAGGTTTGTGACAGTCTTCCACAAACTAAGCAACACAACATCTCCAATAAGGCACGCGGCTCACCAAGATTGAGATTCAGAAAAATCTTTCCCCTATTCCCTGGGCACTCAACACAATGGAGACCATTTCTTCCTAAGGGGGAAGGACTGATCCAGGTGGATTTTAGTGGCCACCCACCTCTTCTAATGGGATCCTGTTGTCATTTTTTTAGTTCAACACGTTCTTCTGTACTTCTTTGTAATTGTGGGTTCTACACTTTAGAGGATGTCTGAAGCCCTACACATCTTCCAGGTGGATACTGGTGGCCTACCACCAAATACAACTGGCTTATTTTATATGTTTTCATGTCAACACATCTTTTTGTACTGCTAGGGCCATTTTGGGGCCCTAAACAGTGTTTTTTTGGTGTGCCACAGTCAAATTGTAGATGGAGTTAGATTTTGACAGTATAATGCGTAGTTCTCGAAAATACCTTTCCAATGGGCTATCACGCACCTAAAACGGAGATCGTATGCAAACGTTACGACCATGAGAAGTTAATGTACTAAGTTACCCAAACGGGGCCCACATGACTTTTGGCGTTTCATATCCTAGGGTTAGGTTTTTGGATGTCTATGGTATTGGCATTCATGTTTATCATAAAAAAGGCCTTCAAATCCTCATTGTAATCATCTTCTTGTGAATGAGCGTAGCCATCACATCTCTTCTTAAAGATAAAGTTGCCACCATTCTAACGATTCTTGCACTCTGTATTTTTATAGTCTATTTACAATTATTTCATTAATATAAATCAAGTATTGTTGTATTTCTTTGTTTCTGGCAATTTTCATGAGTATTTCATTCTAATTTCTCTTCCTTCATTTCATTCCAAAAATAATCCGGATCATTTGGACTGACCAATGCACCGATTGTCTTTATGTTCTTAATGAATGACATATTCAGAAATTATTTGGATAAGTTTGCCATCGTATTCTTGGATGTCATACTTATCTATTCTAAGTTCGAAGAAGAACATGAACATCACTTGAGGTTGGTGCTACAGGTACTAAGAGAACATAAATTGTACGCCAAACTAATCAAGTGTTCCTTTTACTAAGAACATATCCATTATTTGGGGCACATTATTTCAAAAGAAGGTATAGCAGTAGATTCATAGAAGATTGAAGCCATTAGAGGATGGCTAGTGCCAAGGAATGTTTCAAAAGTTAGATATTTTATGGGATTAGCCAGATAATATAGGATATTTATAGAAGGATTTTCTAAAATTGTTCATCCCATCAATTCTTTGCAAAAGAAGGGAATTAAATTTGAATGGATGACAAAGTGTAAAGAGAATTTTAATTTGTTGAAAGAACTACTTACTAGTGCACCTATTTTGAAGATTGCTAACCCAAATGAGAATTTTGTGGTATGTATAGATGCATGCAAAGGACTTGGTGGAGTCCTCACTCAAAATGGACATATCAATAGTTATGACTCCATAAATCTTAAGAACATGAGAGGAATTATGTCACACATTATTTGGAGCTTGCTTCCATAGTTCATGCATTGAATATGTGGAGGAATTATCTCATGGGAAAAAAATTTGAATTAAGGAAAAACCATAGTTTTCTGAAATATATTTTTGAGAAACCAACTTTGAATGCTAGGTAGACAATATGGATAGAATTTTTAAGTGAGTATGACTTTGACATCAAGAAAACTAAAGGAAAAGAAAAGAAATTTGTTGATGCATTCCGCAAAAGAGTACATCTCATGTATGCTACAACCATTAGTATGCATAGTTCAAATTTAAAGAGAAATTTTTTAGATGTTGTTGTTACAGACCAACATTGCATACAAGTAAAAGCAAGCTTACAATAGGAAAATGTACAACATAAATTTAAAAAGTATGAGATGAAGGAACATGGATTACTTATGCGTAAAACCAAAATTTATGTTCATAGATCCGAAGAGCATAGGAATTTGGTATTAAAATAAATGCATAATGTTCCATATGGAAAACATCCCAGTTACCAGAAAACAATTGTAGCAATAAGAAGCCAATACTTTTGTCCATGAATGAAGAAGAATTTTGTTTATTACATTGCTAGATGTATGGAATTTCAGAGAGTGAAATATGAGCATAGACACCCAACGGATTTGCTACAACCATTGCCAAATCCAGAGAGGAAATGGGAAGTGGTAACCATTGATTTTATTACCAAATTTCCCAAGATAGTAAGGAAACATGATTAAATAATGGTAGTGGTAGATAAATTTAACAAGAATGATCATTTTGGTATCGTAAAAATGAATCTTACAACAACTAATATTGCAGGAATTTATATGAGAGAAATTGTTAGGTTGCATGGAATACCTAAGACAATTGTTTCAGACAAAGATACAAGGTTTACTTCAAACTTTTGGAGGGGATTATTTAAAGTATTTGGTACAAATAAAAGTTTTAGGAAACATACCATCCACAGTTAGATGGGAAGACAAAGAGATTCAATCAAGTGATTGAAGACATGTTAAGAATATATGTGATGGATAAGCCATGTAAGTTGGAATATTACTTGCATTTGGTTGAGTTTACCTACGATAATGGGTATAAATAATCTTTAAATTTTCACCCATTTGAAGCTTTGTATGGTAGAAAATGCAATACTCTAGTAAGTTGGGACAACCCAACAAACAAAGTGATACTTGGGCCATAATTTCTCAAGGACAGGGAAGACCGGATGGTTAAAACTAAACGAAATTTGAAAGCAACACAAGATAGATAGAAGCTTTATGTAGTCAAGAAGAAGAAAAATAGAGGATTTAAAGTGGGAGAGCATTAGATTTTGAAAGTTAAACCCAAGAAGAGATCATTAAAGTTGGGAAGTTGTACAAAACTAACATCTAGATTTTGTGGTCCATTTGAGATATTAGATATAATAATGCCAGTTGCATACATGTTTGAATTGTTTGCTTCCATGAATGTGCATAATGTCTTTCATGTATCTTTGCTGAAAAAGTATGTACATGATCCTAACCAAGTTATTGATCGGAATTTGATTAAGATGGATCCAGAAGGAGACTTTCAGGTCCAGTCGATGCACATATTGTACAAGAAGGTCAAAGTGCTCCATAGTCGAGCGATAGGGTTGGTAAAGGTTCAGGGGAACTTCTACGGTCCTGAAGATGCTACTTGGGAGCATGAAGATTCCATGCACGAAAAGTACCCATGACTTTTTTAAGAGTTGAAATTTTGTTTTCTCTCTTTTGTATATGCACTAAGGATAGTGTCAAAATAAGGGGGAGGGGAATGCAATACCTTGGTTTTGAGTCCCTGAATTAACAATGTATTTTTTACATATGATACTTAGACTGGTGAGCCAGTATGTTTAGGTCAGAGTGTCTATAAAGTTGAAAGGTCAGAGTGCCTAGAAATGTAATACCTTGACTATATTAATACAAATACATCTCTGGCTACAAGACGAACAAGGGTAGAGATAGGGGGTTATGATTCCATGAGAGAATGGGATAAAGGGGATACCTCATTTTATTATATTTTATTTACCCATCTTGGATTTAGTTGGGAAAAGTGGTTACATGGGATTCTTGGGGGGAATGTCATGTGGTTCTTTATTGCATGTAATTATATACACCATGTTTTTGGGTTATTTGGGGGTTCCTCATTCATTGTTACTCACTCACTTTGGGTTTGACATTCTTTCTCTTGGTTTGGGCATGGGAAATGAATTATGGGGAGAGAATATTCATTTCTTATTGGATGAAGAAATTAATGATTATTCTAGGAGGGAATGGATGTCAATGTTCATGAGAATAATGGAAGTTGAGAGAGAACTATCCACAAATGAGAATCATTGGAGTTTCCAACATTGAGATTTTCTGACCAATAGCATTGTATCCATGGAAAAGATGCAGAATAGCCCGAGGGACTGCATTGTAGAGAAAGGGGTTCATTTATTTGGGTTGTACAGGTTGAATAGGAAGAGAGTTGGTAAACTAGGATTTGTTTTGTGGATGGGTGATCCAGGTGGATATTGATGGCCACTCACCTATTCCAACTAGATCCTCTTGTTTATTTTTGTTCAACATGCTCTTCTGTAATCCTTTGTAATTGTGGGTTATACACTTTTGGGGCTGTTTGAATCCCCACACATCCTTTAGGTGGATACTGGTGGACTCTCTCATAATCCAACTGGCTTATTTTTTATGTTTTCATGTCATCACATCTTGTTGTACTTCTAGGGCCGTTTTGGGGCCCTTAACGTTTTTTTTTTTTGCTCGCCATAGTCAAACTATAGACAGAGTTAGAGTTTGATGGTGGAATGTGTAGCTCTTTGAAATACCTTTACAATTGGCTATCACATGCCTAAAACGGAGGTCATATGAAAAAGTTACGACCCTGGGAAGTTGAGGTACCAAATTACACCAACTTACCCATAGGAGCCCACATGAATTTTGGCGTTTCACCTTCTAGGGTTAGGTTTTTGGATGTCTATGGTTTTGAAATTCATGAGTAATATCAAAAATGCCTTTGAAGCCTCATTGTAAGGGATTCTTCTCAAATGGATGTGTGTAGCAGCCACATCTCTTCTCAGAGATAACTACCACCATTCGAGCAAGTGTTTTAGTTCTGCAATTTTATAGTTTCAACCTATTTCATTATTTAATAGAAGATATTGTTCACTAGATATTTATGTTATTCTTCATATCTTTGTGTTTATTGTATTCAATTTTTTAATCAGTTCGTTCTACTCCTAAATCTGGATCAATGGGAAAACAATGAGAGTTTGATAGCTAGTTGTGTGTTAGAGTTGGTTTAGTTACCATCCTTGTGGATTCATAGCCCTGGCTCGGGAGTGACCAGTTGTTGAGATTTGGGGGAAACTTTGTTCAACAATATTGACCTAAAGTCTAGCTACCACCAGGTTCCCATCGAACCAACTAATGTATGTAAGGCAACCTTCAAATCTAAATAAGGTCTCTTCAAATGGCTAGTCATGCCCTTTTGCCTAACAAATGCACCATCCAATTTCATGAGGTTGATGGATGATGTATTGAGACCCTTTCCCAACTCCTTTGTGGTGGTATATTTGGATGACATCCTCATCTTCAATAGAACATGGGAGGAGCACATGTAGCATATTCAATAGGTTTTGAGCACTCTGCGACAACACAAGCTATATGCCAACTTGGAAAAATGATCTTTTGGCATGAACAAGTTCCAATACTTGGGATACATTGTTAATGAGCATGGGGTACATGTTGATCCAACTAAGATCCAAGTCATTCTTGATTGTCCATCCCCAACCACACTGACCGAGTTGTTGGTTGTGGAGCCTGATTATCTTTCTGATTCATAGGTATTTTGTTTTCAACCGTGTTTATACCCCATGGAGTATTTACACCCCAGAAGTATGTACACTTTTCCACGTGGGGGAGTGTAGAGGGGGGTTACCCCCTCTGCGGGGTTCAGGGGAGAATCCCTTGAAGGAAAAATTGCCTTGTAAATGTATATTGTAATTTCATTGTAAATCTAGACCGTTCATTATAAGGTCACATATCTAACAATAGAAATTATGTTAGGGTTTTTTTCCCTAGAAGGCAACCCTCTGTTATGAAGGAAATTTATTGTGGCTATGCATGATAGTGAATATTGTATTCTGAGATAGGATACTGTGAGATAAATAAGAGGAAGTTACAGTGGGTTTGTTGTAGGTTGTATCCCTTCATTTGCTGGATAATAATAAAGGAAGGACCTGGAAATTTCTTTGGTGGACGTAGCCCACACTGGGTGAACCACGTAAATCTCTGTCTCTATTTTATTTTGTATCTTCTGTGTTTTGTTTCCGCATTTGTTTTATTTTATTTCTCCACGGTCTTGTTTTTCTAACAACTGGTATCAGAGGGAAAGGTAACTCGCAGGAAAAGAGGGTTCCTGGTTTGAGTGGGAGAAATGTAGGAAGATGGAAAGTTTAGGGTTGAAAAATTTAATGACCAAAACTACCAGTTATGGAAGATGTAGATGGAAGATTAATTATATCATAAGGATATATTCCTACCATTGGGCGGAATAGAAAAGAAGCTGACAACTATAAAGGACGAAGAATGGGAGATTATTGACAGAAAGGCTCTAGGAATAATATGACTAATCCTGGAAGCATTGGTGGCTCTCAGTATTTCGAAAGAAAATACAACAAAGGGTTTGATGGACGCATTGGCTAATTGTATGAAAAATAATCAGTGTCCAATAAGGTATTTCTAATGAAGAGATTATTTAATATGAAGATGCTAGAAGGTGGGTCAATTGCAGATCATTTAAATGATTTTAATACGGTTACTAATCAACTAAGTTCTCTAAAAGTGGACTTTGATGATGAGGTCAGGGCTCTTCTAATCTTTTGCTCATTTTTAGAAAGCTGGAACGGCTTGGTCATGGCTATAAGTAACTCTGTCTCTGGTTCAAATACTTTAAAATTTGATGATGTTGTTGGTGTTATCCTTAGTGAGGAAATGCGACGGAAAAGAACAGGTGGGACATCAAGGAATGCGTTGAACATGGAGAACAAGGGAAGACAAAAGGATAGAGGAAAGGGACTAGGGAACTGCGAGAATTCTAGGAAGGTAAGATCCAAATCCAGACTTGGAAAGATGGAGTGTTGGAATCGTGGGAAGAAAGGACATCTGAAGAAATATTGTAGAGCTCCAAAGAAACAAAATGATGGACATTAGGAGAGGAATCGGGAAGCAAATGTAACATGTGATGTGTTAGAAGATGCTTTGATTCTTTCTGTAGATAATATTTCTGAGTCTTGGGTAGTATATTCAGGGGATTCATTTCATGCCACACCCCATAGGAAACATTTTCTAGATTATGTTCAAGGTGATTTTGGACAGGTTCATTTGGGTGATGATGCACCATGCAAAATTGTTGGAATGAGAAAGGTAAAAATAAAGCAACACAATGGAAACCAATGGTTTTTGAAAGAGGTAAGACATGCTCCATATTTAAGGAAAAATCTAATTTCAATAGGGAAGTTGGCAAGTGAAGGTTGTATATCCATATTTACAGATAAGACGTGGAAGGTCATCAAAGGATCATTGGTGATAACGAAATGAGAGAAGGTAGGTACATTGTATTTATGTACTGGTAATACTGAATCTTCTATCTCTTTAGCTTCTATAGGAGTGGATACATCACTATGGCATCATAGTCTGGGAAACATGAGTGAGAAGGGAATGCAGATACTTCACAAAATAAATTTGTTGCTAGATCTTAAACAAATTGATTTGGACTTCTGTGAGAATTGTGTTTATGGAAAACAAAAGAGAGTTAGATTTGTCAGAGTCGAAAAAGAAAATAAGAATGAAAGGTTAGAACTTGTGCATACATATGTATGGGGACCAACTCAGGTATCATCTCTTGGAGGCTCTCGTTATTATGATACTTTTATTGATGATGCAACTAGAAAAAGTTGGGCTTATTGCATTCAACAAAAATCTGATTTTTTTGATACTTTTAAGAAATGGAAAGCTTTGGTTGAGAATGACATAGAAAAAAGTTTGAAGTGTCTCAGATCAGATAATGGAGGTGAATATTGAAGCAAGGAGTTTGATGATTACTGTTAATACCATGGGATTCATAGAGAGAAGAAAGTTACAAGAACACCATAAGAAAACGGTGTGTTAGAAAGGATGAACAGGACAATCATGGAGCGTGCAAGGAGTATGAGATTGCATGCTGGTTTGCCCTTACATTTTTGGGAAGATGCTATAGATATTGTTGTTTACTTAATAAACAGAGGACCTTCAAGCTCTTTGGATGGTAGAATTCTAGAGGAGGAATGGACAGGAAAAAGGGTAAACTATTCTTTTTTGAAAACTTTCGGTTGTGAAGCATTTGTCCATATTGATAAAGAAAATAGAACAAATCTCGAGGCAAAATCCAAGAAGTGTACCTTTATTGGATACAGTGTTAATGATTTTGGTTATCGCTTATGGGATTATGAAAATAAAAAAATCATTAGGAGTATAGATTTCATATTCAACGAGAAGGTCATGTACAAAGATCAGTTGCAGGGAAAGAAACAGGAAAAAGAAAAACAAGAATACACAGTGCTTGATGAGATCACTGAAAAACAAATTTCAGAGGAACCAGAAAATCAAAATGTACATCAATAGGATCATGAGGTACCTCCAACACTTGCAAGTGTTGTTAGAAAATCTACCAGGTTAAGTATACCCCCTGAACGATACTCTCCTTCATTGTATTATTTATTGTTGACTGATTCTGGTGAACCAGAATGTTATGAAGAGGAAATGCAGGTAGACACCAAAAATAAGTGGGAGCAAGGCATGAAAGAGGAAATGGATTCCTTGGTAAATAACCATACTTGGGACTTGGTTCAGTTGTGTTGGAAAATGTTTAACAAGTAGTATGCTTGTCATTGATGGCAAGTACAAACAGTGGAGATGGCAGGATAAGGAGGATAAAATCCCTTGGGGATTCGGACGTGAAAGCTCAGGAGAAACAGCATTGAGGAAAATGTGCGCAGCAAGGCTCAAGCTATCGGATTTCTTAGAGGAGAAGGAAGAAAGAGATCCACAGCCATTGCATCTCATTCAGAAATCCCGCCAGCCTTCAGATCGGACTAGAGCTGCATGAGATTTACCATTGGGAAATGCCAAAGTGAAATCTCGACTGAACCTGAACTGTCAGATCAAGATATGATCTAGACCATCGACTCGACCCACGTCAACAGACCACATCAGCTAAGTGACACGTGGCACAACCAGGTAGTGAAAAGTGTCAGACTGATTCAACAATTCAGGCACATGTGGGTAACGAATCAAAGTGACACGTGGCAGTAGCCCCAACGGGATAAGGCTGAGGTCACAACCCTTGGCCACATCAGCTAGAGATGGACAGATGTCAGAGGACAAAGAGGAGCCAAGTCTTGTTGCACGGTCAGGTGTAGAACGATACAGAAGGTGACACGACAGGAGTGGGGCCCTTCGTCAATACTCCACCATTCTGGACCCCCCCCGTATTAAAGATAGAAAGGCAAGAGGGGTCCGGAATTGCATGAGAGTCGTTGATCTGAACACTTTAATCCTGACCGCTCAAAAGATGTGCGCCCAATTCTGGAGCCCCCCCGTATTAAAGATAGAAAGGAAAGGGGGGTCCGGAATCACATGAGAGTCGTTGATATGAACACTTTAATACTGGCCGCTCAAAAGATGCGCGCCCAATTATAGACCCCCCCCTGTATTAAATATAGAAAGGAAAGGGGGGTCCGGAATCGCATGAGAGTCGTTGATCTGAACACTTTAATCCTGACTGCTCGAAAGATGCACGCCCAATTCTGGACCCCCCCCCCCTCCGCTTAAAGATAGAATGGCAAGGAGGCTCCGGAATCGAATCCAGGCCGTAGATCTGAGAGCACAAATACTGACCGTCTAGATTTGCTCACCGCATATCCAACGATGTAAATGGATTTAAACAAAATCATAGGGCTACTAAGGCACGACRCAGTGAGACTGCCAGAAASCATTGATGACATCTGCTAGAGAAGTCGAAGAGACCGTTGAGTGATCTCCAGAAGAGATGAAGAGCTCCAAGCTTCGTCCAAGTGAAGAAAGACTACTCTTAGAAGGAATTGACAGATGGATGAGCGTGGAAGCCTGTAACTAAAATAGAGAAGGTGAGATCGACTGTCACAGAGAAGACGAAGAATCTCAACTACCAGAGAGACTGAGGAATCTCAACATAACATCCAGTAATGTTGAACGCGTGGGAAAACGGCCAGAGAAGCTGAAGAGTCACGATGATAATCAGACAGAACACTCGAGAGGTGGAGGATAACGGTGCAAAGTCAGCATGTAGAAGGATTGTGAACACTGCATGCACAAGGTGCACAGAAGCTATAAAGACACGGTGCAGAGAAGAGATGGGGGGTTTTTTGTTGCTGTTGCGATTGGAGTTGGCAGTGATTGTAGCTGGTGAAGGTGATTCATGTGTGAAGAAGAAGGAGAGTGCAGCAGCTGAACTGCAAGGAAGAGGAACTGTGCAGAGAATGGAATGGCGCACAGAGCATAAAACGCAGAAGACCAGACAACGCAAGTGATATGTGCAGAAAGGCAGTGGGGCAGAAAGAGCAATGAGATGCAGCAGAACAGTGATAAGTCGGGTAAGCCATTGTAGATCATTCTATCACTGTAATAAGTTTCAGAAGCATAGATTTATATTTCAGGGTGGTTGGGAGGTGCTAGGGAGGACTGTTGTCTTCAGAGGTTCAAGTGGGTGCTTGAACACAGGGAGTTGGTGCTTCCTTCTAGTTGGTGCTAGAGAAACCAGGGAGTCGGTGCTTCCTTCTAGTTGGAGCTAGAGAAAACAGAGAGTTGGTGCTCTCAGCAAGTTGCAGCTTGCAAAGCTGAGGTTGTAGCCTCATTATGAGTTGGTGCTCATATGTAT
>JASDQU010104741.1:47859-93117 GCA_032191745.1 Picea mariana | reverse complement strand
GTTTACAAGTTCAAGGAAGAAGATGGAGGAACAAAGTGGTACAAGGCTAGACTTGTTGTAAAGGGGTTTGCACAAAAGAAAGGTATATATTTTGATGAAATATTTTCTCTTATTGTTAAAATGACTTCAATTAGGACTATTTTAAGTCTTGTGGCAATAGAAGATTTGCATCTTGAACAATTAGATGTTAAAACAACTTTTCTCCATGAAGATTTGGAGGAATAGATTTATCTGCAACAGCCACAGGGGTATGAGGTCAAAGGGAAGGAAAATTTGGTATGCAGGTTGAAGAAGATCTTGTATGGACTAAAGCAAGATTCAAGGCAGTAGTATTTGCAGTTTGACAAGTTTATGACAGAACAAGGTTATAGTAGATGTCATTCTGATCACTGTGTTTATTTCAAAAAGCTAGAAAATGGAAGCTATATTATCTTGGTATTGTATGTAGATGACATGCTTGTTGCAGGGTCTAATATGCAGGATATAAATGTGCTCAAGGAGAAATTATCTAATTCATTTGCGATGAAGGATTTGGGTGTTGCAAAGAAAATCCTTGGTATGAGAATAACAAGAGACAGGAAAAATCAAAAATTGACATTGTCTCAGGGTGAGTACATAGAGAAGGTGTTGGAGAGGTTCATAATGCAGAGTGCAAAACCAGTTAGTACACCTTTGGCCATCCATTTCAAATTAACTAAGGAAACGTGTCCCAAGAAACACGAGGAGATAGAATACATGTCCAATGTCCCTTATTCATCAGCAGTTGGCAGCTTGATGTATGAAATGGTTTGCATAAGACCAGATATTGCACATGCAGTGGAAGTTGTGAGCAGGTATATGAACAATCCAGGTAAAGAAAATTGGGAGGTATTTGAGAGGTATTGCTACTCATGCATTATGTTTTGGAGGTTTAGACACTTTTCTATAGGGATATGTTGATTCAAATATGGCAGGTGATAAATACAGTAGGAGGAGCACAACAGGGTATGCTTTTACTATAGGTGGAACAACAATAAGTTGGATATAGAAACTACAAAAGGTTGGTTCACTTTCAACAACAGAAGCAGAGTATGTTGCTACTACAGAGGCTAGTAAAGAGATGATTTGGTTACAGAGGCTTATGGAGGAATTAGGAAATAAGCAGGAGAACAACAGGTTGTACTGTGACAGTCAGAGTTTCATTCATCTTGCAAAGAACTCATCCTTCCATTCGAAGACTAAGAATATACAACTGAGGTACCATTTCATACGATCTATCTTGGAAGATGGACATTTGAAGTTGGAAAAGATACACACTAGCTAGAATCCTGCAGACATGTTAACAAAGGGAGTGACTAGGGAGAAACTGAGTTCTTGCTCAATTTTAGTTGGTCTTCAAGAAATAATATGAATATGAGAAATTTTCTAGGTCCAAGAAGGTTCAGAGTCCAACATATACAACATCGATGGAGTTGTTGAGATCGGTCTCCAAGTGGGAGATTGTTGGTTGTGGAGCTGGATTATCTTCCTGATTCAGAGGTCTTTTGTTTTCAGCTATGTTTATACCCCATGAAGTATTTACACCCCAGAAGTATGTACACTCTTCCATGCGGGGGAGTGCAGAGGGGGGTTACCCCCTCTGCGAGGTTCGGGGGCAAGTGGGCCCTCGACTGGGGTTCAAGGGCGAAGCCCCCGAAGGAAAAATTGCCTTGTAAATGTATATTGTAATTTCATTGTAAATATGGATCGCTCATTATAAGGTCACAGATCTAATGGTAGAAATTATGTTAGGATTTTTTTCCCTAGAAGGCAACCCTCTGTTATGAGGGAAATGTATTGTGGCTATGCATGATAGAAAATATTGTATTCTGAGATAGGAGACTGTGAGAGATAAAAGAGGAAGTTACAGCGGGTTTGTTGTAGGTTGTATCCCTTTATTTGCTGGATAATAATAAAGGAAGGACCTAGAAATTTGTTTGGTGGACGTAGCCCACACTGGGTGAACCATGTAAATCTGTGTCTCTATTGTATTGTGTATCTTCTGTGTTTTGTTTCCACATTTGTTTTATTTTATTGCTCCACGGTCCTGTTTTTCTAACACAAGCTTCAGAGCTTCTTGGGACTAGCCAACTTCTACTGATGATTCCTATTGGGATTCTCCCATATTGCATAGGCCCTCAGCCAAGTGACCAAGGGTGGTGATCGGGCCAAGTTTGTGTGGGAGAAGGAGCAACAACGAGCATTCGATGATCTGAAACATCGCTTGTGCTCAACTCCAATACTCTCCTTGCCCAATCTGCAACAATTGTTCAAGATTGAGACTGATGCATATGACTATGTTGCGTGCACAGTTCTCACTCAACACAGGCATCCAATGGCATACCATAGTGAGACACTCTCCGATACTATCCGAAAATACCCCACCTATGACAAGGAAATGTATTCCATTGTACAAGCATGTTGTTAATGGAAACATTACATTCTGGGAAAAGAGATGATCATATATGTTGGAACACACATAATTTTGAGCTTTTAAATTTTATATTTCACCTCTTAGAAATAAAATTTTACCCGAAAATAAAAAACTTAGAGAGTTTCCTTTTAAATTTAAATTAAATCCATTGGTTGTTATTTAACGATAACGAGCTCACAATATCAACAATTGATGAGTTTCTTTGTTTTCATCTAACGATCCTACTGATCTCCGAATTTTTGAAGCCACCTGAACTTTAAAGGAAAACCTTCAACGGTCACTTCACAGCTCTGCACTTCAGGTATTCCAACAAACACAAACAACTAAAACCCCTAAAATCCAAAACCCGAAGGCAACCACTTGCAAATTTTCATGAAGAAATTGTGAACACAAGTCATAGGACACGTGTCCTTTAAAAAATCTTTCCTTGAGTTGAGACGTGGCACTCATTTTTGACATTTATGTCGGATGATTCATATGTTTTCAAGTGACACGTGGAACCCCTCTTTTCTTGACACATCATCAGAATGACGTCATCCCTGCCATGTCACTTTGAGAGATTACTCTTCTGGAGTTTCTGATTTCACAATCCCCAGATTTTCAAAGAGACGAAGTAAAGACATTACAAAAAAGTAAAAGGAGTTAATAACGGAGGTTAATCACGATTAAGAGTTAATTAAATTACTTCTTCATTTGGATTTCAGAAGATTTCTCTTGCACTGTATTCAAAACCTATGAATTCTAAACTTCCGAAATACTTAAAGTTAATACAACTCTTTAAACATGATTAATTAAGACTTAAGATTGATTACTCAAAAATTAATTGCTTCGCAGTTTTGGATTTCGAGAAATTTCTCTTGTGCTGTATTCAAAACCTACGAAGTCCGAACTTCCAAAACACTTAAATTTAACATTTTAAACATGATTAATTAAGGTTTAAAAGTGATTACTCAGAGTTTAACTCCTCCATGAATTCGGGCTTCGGGAGATTTGCACCTTGTCACATCCAAAAATCCTGAACGTGAACTGTCGAAGTATTAATTACATTTACGATTGATTAATGCTAATGATTTCAAATAAGGATTGTGAATCACTAGGTAATTAATTCCATTAAGTTGAATAAATTATTTGACAGTGAAGCTATACAAAGATCGATATACTTTTTGAATAAAGAACTTCGAATTTCAAAGTCATTTTTACCGTTTGAAATTAGCATTTTTCTATCCAGTGGAGAGCTTACATATTTCTATCCAGTGGAGAGATCAAATCCAAATGCAGATGTTTTATCAGATACAACTCCATGAGTTGTGGACTCCATCAAAACTTGGAAGCAGGTTTATGATGCCTTGGAGCATGGGATCATCAATTATCTAGATGACTCTAACGAAGAAGACGATGACTCTTTTATAGTTAAGCTTAGACATGTAGCACAGTCAGAGCTGCATAAGATCGTTGCACGACCAAAAATCATACCTTACAACGATATGATAAGCTGGGATTTGGAACATGTGGACATCCAGACCAGGAGCATCATTAACCATCAGCAGGTCGTCATCGACTCTTTCTGACCAGAACACCTACAAGTAATGTAAAAAATCTCCCCTACTCCTAAATACACTTACAATGTTGCATTCCTTCTAGATTTTGAGAGAAAGGAATGCACCTAGTATGCCAGAAATGATCATCATATAATCAAGACCTTGTGGGGAGATCCAGAGAAATTCAGAGCAACCACTCATGGTATATACGCCGCAACGTCTTTAGACGCTCATATGTTGTATGTAACCATGATGCTCTATGACATGTTTGGGAAGAAGAACCCTACACATTTTTCGGTTGAGTGGATAGCCATCATGAACGAGGTAGATGAGGGTTATACTTTCAATTGGTCCAAGATGCTGCTAGATAATTTGGCCAAGGAAATCGTCGATTATAAATAAGGAAAATCAAAAGGGTAGACCACCCATTTTTACATGTCAGCATATGTTATGGATTCCATTTGTTTCATGACCCCTTTTCCCCTAATGATTTGGAGTTGGACCCCAGCCAGTTATGAGCCAATTCATTTTTATCACTCCAAGCTATGGGAAGAGAACGCCAAAGATTTATTCTATGAAATATGTCACAATGTCATAGGGCCTGTTCATATAGCTATTTATGGTCACCCATTGCCACAAATTTTAGAAAAAATTATGGGGAACCTAGGCAAGATTGCAGACTGGTTCATTGAGGATAATTTCTCCTATATCAGAGTTTTTGGTTGTTCGGTTCCTCCCAATGCCCTCCCATAGTTTTTACCAGATAGGCTGGTGTGCAGAGAAGTGGCATACCAGACAGTGGCAGGAGGTATCAGTAAAGAGTTAAAAGTAGCACAGAAAATGTTCTGGCCAACTTTCCCCATTCGGGTTGGCATACTTACATTGTTATATTTTTGTCACTCTAAGGTTGAGGCTGCAACCTTGGAGGATGTAAAATTATTTGACACTGAGTTCAAGAAGCATGATCCACACAAGATAGTGGAAAATCATCTAGCCCAGTTTAACATGAAGCAGTACATACATGAGAATTCCCCTTATGATGAAATGTTCAGGGGAACTAGATCATATGAGGAATTTTGAAGCAGATTCTAGGATCTACCCCTTGACCAACAAGGTGGTTTCATCAGCTTCTAGAAACACATGCGTAACAGTTTACCAAGGATATTACATAGGGAGTCAAATCTCACACCTACTTAATAGGAAACCAGACATAGAAAATTTGATCCAAGTTCCTCTTCTAAGCACAAAGCTGAGGAAGTTCCAAAAATCCTAGAAGTATTATTTCATGAGATCAGAGCATCACTATCAGGACAGAAGGATCCACAACTATTATCTTGGTTAGAATCCTTTATGAATTAGGGACAAGTTGTTCCTAATTCAACACCATCCACTCCTGTTGGCACCCCAAATACAATAGGACAAGAACGTTCCACCAAAATTAGTTCACCTAACACATCATTAACCCCTCTACAAACCAGCTTCGAAAATCCTAGTTCCGAACTCACTTTCGTAGGTGATATTAATTCTATCTTGCTCGAAGAAATCATTCCCTCAAACTTATTTTTAAGAAAGAAACGAAAAGCCATCCTGAAGGGGGAATCTCACCAAAAGGATGGATTTATCACCAAAAGGAAAAGACCGATATATGACAGGAAAGACCATGATGGTCCAGAGTTTGCAAAAGAATTTGCAGGTTCATTGGGGGATTTTTCCACTGCCAATCAATGGTCAGTGGACAATTTAACCGAACAACTACATCAAAAATGCCTCTTGCTAGAACAATTGAAAAATCAAATATATACTACAAAAAAGACTATGAGAAGCAGGATGAACCAGGACTTTGAGAAAATTAGGGCTAGTGATCTGCAAAAAATCAAACAACTATAAGACAACCTAGAGTTACTCTACCTGAGTTCATAGAAAAAAAAAGGACTGATGAATCAGCGTGACAACTTGATTGAGTAGCTATAGGGCAGATTGACTCTAACAAAGAACACCACAATAGACATTTTGGACTTCAAAGAACAAGCATCATAAGTAAATGAGAGGCTGGAAGTTTCCCAACAAGAACTCTATATAAAAGTAGATGCCATCCAGAAATGTTATAAGGTAGTAGACCTTTCCCTAAAGGATATTTACACCAAGGAAAAAGAGGCCTTCTCAGCCCGGTCTAAGTTTCAAGAAGTTCTCATATGGATGTAGAGAGCTAATGCCCCTAGATTTCCTTTTCTCTCTCATTCTAAACAAGTAAGAGGAGAAATGGCCCTAAAATCTTGTGAAACAAATCTAGAAGAAGGAAAGAAACTTGCCAGAGATGTGAAAGAGGCTTTTCATCATTAAATAAAAAGTTGATTGAGTTTGAGGGGAATAATATCTCAGAGGCCCTGGGGAAAATTGAGATAGAAATGAACCAACAAAACTCCAGAAAGAACAAAGAATATACTCAGGTAGCCATCCAAGAGACGATCCAGATTGATCTTCTTAAAATAAATGAATGGTTGGTTAATCCAAGTTCACAGTTTCAAGTCACAGTCTAATAGGTGAACAAGATCTATGAGAAGTTTCCCCAAATACATAAGAATTTTTTTTCTTTCGAAGTAAATAAAAGGATAGACCCTTCCAGGTTCGTGGTAGCATTGATGGATCGATGCACCCAATGCATTGAACAGGGAAAAACAAGTGTAGCTAGGAGAAAGTGAGAAAACATTCTCAATGTCCACCTTCTCCATCCACTCAACCTTTCACCCTCCAACAGTCACTTACCTCATCTATCCCTACCGCCCACATTCTTACCTCCACACATCCCACCTCATCATCAAACACTTGTTCCCTCATCATTCCTTTCATGACAATTACTCTTCCCTGTAACTATTATCCATCCCTTAATGAGCCAACGCTGAGCTATTTACCTAATATTCCCCACCATGTCTTCGATTGCAATTCCTTGCCCCAATGAACACACCCGAAGGGACAGATGGAAATGAGATCAAATGTCCAAGACAATAAGACGAATGATTGAAATGGCCCTAACATACATGTGTATCTAGTTCAAGGATTAAAGAAAAAAAGCGCATCCGCCAGCGGACGAAGAGACAGAGGAAGCGCCAACAATCTTTGCATGTTGTTATTTTATTCAAATATATTCTATTTTTGGTGAAATATTGTGGGAAGTCCAACAGTTTTCAGTTGTGACAAATTTTGTATAAATACATAGATTTTAGATCTATTTGAGGCTGCTTCTTGCCTAATGTAATAGAGAAACTCTTTTTGAGTATTAATACAAGTGCAAGCATAGATTCTAAGTTTCGTTCAATTTGAGTTATGTTTTCCCTCTGTGTTTTCATTTCTATGAATTTCTTTCTATAATTATTGAAGAGTGATTGATTGCAATTTAGTACTACATCTAGTGTGATCAATTTATATTAGGAGTTCATTCAGTAACAACTTTTCCTATGTTATTACTGTAAGTAAAACAAGACCCGTGATTTGTGTGAATTGCTGCATTTTATATCTTGTTCAAGGGTGCTTCTTCTATTTTTCTTCTACTGCAAACAAGGTGAGACTTATTTTTAATTGATACCTGACTGTGTTTATCAGTTTTGTAAATCTTTCTACATCATTCGACATTATAATTGTGACTCACATAACTAGATACAACCTATGTACTATCTTATTATTAATTTCTTGTAAAAGATTATTTCTCATAAAACTGAAGGAAGAAAAAACACTCACAAAATACTTCATTTTAAAACCTTTGATGCCTGACATTATTCTCTGAGCCTTAGAATTAATCTCAAGAACAACATCTTTTTGGCATCGTTGTCGAGGAACGGATAAACGAAATCATTTCCCCTGGGAGAACGACAAGGTAAATGTTTGGTCTTTGATGGTGAACAAAGATTGAATACTTGAATAAGGCTTACTTCATCTTTCACTTGGAAACTCCACCGTAGACAAAGATGGAATTTGGTTGTAAGAATACCAGGAAAAACCCAGACGAAAAGAAGACTACGCCATTTTTAGATCCCAAAAAATTTTTGAAACCAAAGGGATATCTCAGACCAACTTCTGCATCAGCAGGTAAGGTCCATCAACCCAAAATTACGCAAGTTAATGCTAAGAGTCTCGTTGAAGAAAAAAAAGTTAAAGGAAGTTTTAAACAAATTCATTCTACAGAAACATCAATGAGTAAACGTGGAATTAAGCTTGAAACTCCAGAGGTAATTATTCCCGTAATAAAATTTGAGATCGACCATACCATCCCTGTTTCATTGATAAATACTTTTACCAATGAGAACAAATGATCCATTTTGATCTCCACTATCATCAATACTCATCCGATTCTTTCCCTCCCCGAAGTAAAAATTTATGTTTCCCAAAATCCTGAAGATTATTTTATATACCTAGATTCATCCCCTATCACTTCTCCTATCTATACTTCTGGTAAATATGAGGAGTCGAGCTCAATTTTTCCTTTTCCCCCTCATCTAGATTTTTCGTCTTCTCATAATCTTTTTCCCAATTTTCAATCACATTCCAAAGTAGTCGAAAGATCAGTAGGTCAGTCTTTTGAAGTTTTTTAAAATCTCTTATTCAGTCCTTGAGTTCCATCTCCTAGACTTTCAATGGTCGGTGTTGGACGTGCTGGAGGTGCAGGGGTTGGTGGACAACCTCAACCTCCTTGGATATTTGCCAAGGTAGCTGCTAGATATACTCCCTTATTTCTTCATGTTGTCTTGCATGAGTTACTCAGAAATTACATGAAGAACCTTGCCAAATTCATGGGAGAAGGGGATCTAATGACAACATAACACATAGCCTTTTTCTATCAATTTGTTGATATTCTTGGCATTGAGCATGAAGACGTTTACACAAGACTATTAGTACATACCTTTTAAGTAAAGGTAATAAATTGGTTTAGAGGACTTCCAGTAGGTTCTATACGATCCTGTGACGACCTAGAAATTTCCTTCCTAAGGAAATGGGGCAAGAAAAAGGATCCTCTATATTACTTAACCGAATTCGGAGCCTTGAGAAAGAAAACATCTAAAACAGTCCTATAATTTATCCAAATATTTAATAATCTTTATCATAAAATCCCAGCTGAAGTTAAACCTTCTCAACCAGCTGCAAAAGTCACTTTTGCAGGGGCTTTTGATTCTGGTTTTTCTCTACTTTTAAGAGAAATGAGATCTACTACTTTAGCGGGGATGCAAGATGATGATATAGAAATTGAATCCAATATGATGGAATCTGGGAAGTTGAAAACCAACGTTGAGATGGGAGCCAGAGAACCCAGGCATTTTAAAGAAAATGCAAGACCCTCTGGATCTAGAAAGTCCACAGACGAAAAAATGGATGAAATGGCTAAAATTATTAAAGATTTATCAAATAAAATTTCCAGAATGGAAATAAAGAAAGCTAAACCTGATCCATACATTAGAAATCAATTCAAGAGAAACCCTAATCCTCAGATAAAACAAAGACAAATAAAAAATGAGGATCAAAAGATTCAAGCTCCATTTAAAACTGAGAATATCATGCAGAGAGATGAGGTGCAAGATTATTAGGAATTAGAGGAAGATCTAAACAACCTCAGTGATGATGATCTTGAGTCTCACCTAACAAAAAAGGATTACAAGAAATATTTATATTTGGGATCTCTGTTTAATAATGATGAGAAAATCAACAATCTGGGGGACTCTACATACAAAGGTCTCATTGACTCAATAATGGCTGAGCTTCAACATAAATATGATTTGAGGCCAAGAGAAAAAATCTCTACGAATGTTCCACCGAAAAATATTTTATCACAAAACAAAACAATTGAGGCAACAGTTACAAAATCACCAATCGAGACGCAAGCTGTCCGAACAAAGCAAGTTGAAACAAAGGTAGTACAAACTAAGAAGCCAGAAAATATAGAGGTTGAACTTCCGACCAAGGAAATCAAAAAATCAATTGGGAATTTAAATTTAGAGAATGAACTTAATAAAATTAAGATTCCAATGCCTCTGGTGGAACTGGCTACGAACTCGATCTACAAAAAACAAATTGCTAAAGCAATAAGTATTTTTTTTCTCCGTTATATATTACATTGACTATGCACGATCATTTACTTCACAATTGTATGTTAGATTTAGGAGCCTCACATAATTTAATTCCTAATATTATCATGGAAAAATTAGTCCTTGAAATTACTAGACCTTATCAAGACTTGTACTCATTTGATTCTAGAAAGGTTAAATGTCTGGGTATGATAACAGATTTAGTGGTAAATATTGCTCAGGTTCCTGTGAAAAGTATCCTTATGGATGTGGTTGTTTCTGACATTCTTGACAAGTATGGTATGCTTCTTTCCAAATATTGGGGTTTCAAGCTAGGAAATCCAGTCCAGCTAGACATGACCTATGCTACAATTTCGATTTTTGGTGGACAATTTACTTGACTATACAAAGAAACTAAGCTGGCGTATACTGTAAGTGATCCACAAAAACCCAATAACTACCCATTCTACGTTGTTGATCAAGATTTAAGAAACTGTATATTATCCATAGATGACTATTTTGAAGAATGTATAGAAGAAGAAAATAAAAAACTAGAAATTTTAAAGAAAAATGTAACTGTTAGAGAAGGGGTGTGGAAAATGTTCTTTGATGGTACTTCATCCTGTGAAGGAGCAAGAGATGGAGTTTTATTCTTAGCACCAGACGATGAGTATGTTATTCCTTTCTATTAAATATTACAATGGGAGGTCGATTATACAAATAATGTCTGTGAATATGAAGCTTTAGTCTTAGGATTAGAAGCTACAAGGAAATTGAAAATCGAACATATGATAGTTTATGGTGATGCAGAACTCATTGTAAAGAAAATAAAACAAAAATATCAAGCTAAGCACCCAAGATTGAGATTGTATAGGAATTGTGCCTGGTATCTTATAGAGAATTTCTTCTCATCCTTTAACATTCACTCTATTCCCAGAATGAAAAACCAACAAGTTGATTCTTTAGCCAAAGCTGATGTGACTTTCATACCACCTACTATTTTGAAACTAAAGTATCGCATCGAGATGAGACATAGACCCTCAATTTTGAATAATGTTCAACATTGGAAAGTGTTTGAAGACAATGAAAAATTCAAAAAGTTCTTGGAAATGGTTGATGAGTTATCTGAGACCCATATAAATCAAGAAAATTAGAATGATCCTGCTTGGATTATGGAGGAAGGAGAGAACCCAGAGAAATTCCAAGATAAAATTGCAAACCACTCCATGATCTTACACAAGAACAATCAAATTCCTAGAGGCATGATCCCCTTAGAAAGGTTGTTTGACCAAGATGATATGCCTTTAAAGTCTACCTTGCGACCTAAACCCGAAGAAGTTGAAGACTGTAATGTAGGAACTAATGAAGATCCCAAAATGGTCAAAATATCAAAATACCTTCCAACCCAAATAAAGAGTAAATATGATGATTTACTTAGACAATATAAATATGTTTTTGCATGGTCTTATGATGATCTAAAAATTTATGATACTTCTGTTATTGAACACAAGATCCCCTTAAAACATGGTATCAAAACTTCCAGGTAGAAACTTAGATAGATAAACCCAATTCTCCTACTAGTAATAGAAATGGAAGTTAAAAAACTCCTTAATGAAAAAATCATCGTTCCCCTCAGGTAATCTAAATGGGTGGCCAATTTTGTCCCTGTTAGAAAGAAGAATGATGAAATAAGACTCTGCGTCAATTTCAAGAACTTAAATTGGTTGTCTCTTAAAGATAACTATGTAAGATGCCAAATATAAAATGTATGCAAAACAAAAATAAAATGCTAGTAATGGCAGAATAACAACAATATAACCAGAACATTCACCACAATAACACTGAAATGATATAAGAATAACAATAGAAATAACACTTTGAATCTGAAAGAAATGTTCACGGGCCTCTTCGAGGGGGAAACCTCTAGTTGAGTAGAGCTCTATTACAATAATATCCAAGCTAGGGTTTTCATACCCTCAACTACTATTTATACTAAAAAGAAGCATCTAGAGGAAGATCCTTCTAGAAGTGGAAGCTTCTATTAGGTCTTCTTACATCCGCCTTATTCTATTTTATTGAAAGGCCTTATTAATATTGACCTTTATTACATCCTAATATATTGTTCTACCTATGTGTGGTTTAGGACCCTAACATGTCCGACCCCTTAAAAATGGCCTTGTCCTCAAGGCTTGAGATGAGGAAATTGTTGCAGAATGGTAGTTGGTTCCCAAGTGGTGTCTGCTAGAGTTGTATCTTTCCACTGGACTAGCACTTCCTTGATGGTTCTCTGACATAGGCGACGCTCACGCTGGTCCAAAACTACTTCTGGTTATAGCCAAATGGATCCTTCTTCAGCTAACTCTGGAAGGTTGGTTTGAATTTGGCACTTAGCTCCAATCACCTTCTTTAAGCATGAAATATGAAAAATAGGTTGTAGCTTTGAATGGTTGGGCAAAGCTAACTGATAGGCAACTTGTCCCACACGCTTGAGCACGGTATAAGGACCATAAAATTTGGGCACTAGCTTCTGACAATGCTCGGCCTTGAGGGAAGTTTGCTTGTAAGGTTGCAGTTGAAGAAACACCTGATCCCCTTCTGCAAATTGACATTCAGAGTGACCTTGATCTGCTTGTTGCTTCATGCGATTTTGTGCCATGACCAAATTCTCTTTGAGGATATGGAGAATAGCCTCTCGAGTTGTAAGTGTTAGGTCAACCGCCTGGACCTTCGAGGCACCCGGTAAGTATGAGAGAACTGAAGGTGGATTCTATCCATATACCGCTTCAAAAGGAGTCATGCGTGTAGTTGTATGGTATGAAGTGTTGTACCACCATTCAGCTAGGGGTAACCATTGAGCCCACCGATTTTGATTTTCCGAGGAAAAACACCTCAAATATGTTTCCAAACACTTGTTGACAACTTCCATTTGGCCATCAGTCTGGGGATGATAAGTTGTGCTGAGATGCAATTCTGTGCCTTGTATCTTGAACAGTTCTTGCCAAAAATTGCTTGTGAAAGTTGGATCATGATAAAAAACAATAGAGTGCGTCATGCCATGAATCTTGAAGACCTGATCCATGAAGATTTGAGCCACCATGGATGTTGTAAACGGGTGTTGAAGGGCACAGAAATGAGCATACTTGGAAAGGCGATCAACAAGCACCATGATGACATATTTATTTTCGGATTTGGGTAAGCTAGTAATAAAATCCAGAGAGATATCCTTCCAAATAGCAGGTGGAATCGGGAGTGGTTGTAGTGTGCCCGACGATTTGACTGTTTCTCCCTTATTGTGTTGACACACGTCACATTCAACTACAAAATTACGAATGTCCTGTTTCATACCATCCCAGAAAAATGAACGTTTGACCCTGTCATAGGTTTTAGTGAACCCGGAGTGCCCTGCTGTGGGGGTAACATGAAGCTCAGAAAGTATTGTGGATTTAAGCTTTGATTGTTTACTTAAATACAAATGGCCTCTGTATTGAAGTTCCTCATGGAGCCAAGAGTACCCTGGGGAAGTTGGAGCATTGGACTGCAATTGCTGGATCAACTGCAAACTTTTGGGATCTTGTAGCCATTCCTGGCAAATCGCTTGGAGCCAATCTGGTACAATGGATGAAAGAGAAAAAAGGGATCCTTCATCTTCATATTTTTGGGAAAGTGCAACCACAACCACATTGTCTTTTCCTTTCTTATAAATGACCTCATAATCATATCCAAAGAGTTTAGTCACCCATTTTTGTTGTTCTGGGGAGGAAATGCATTGTTTCAGAAAATACTTGAGGCTTTGATGGTCTGTCTTAATTTGGAACAGTTTCCCCAATAGATAAGGATGCCAAAGATCCATGGCATGCAGAATAGCCAACATTTCCTTTTCATAGATGGATTTTCCCAGATTTCTTTTAGATAGTTTCTTTCTAGTAAAGGCCAAAGGTCGACCCTCTTGCATAAGGACAACACCAATTCCTTTCCCTGAGGCATCACATTCCAACACAAAGGTCTTTGTGAAATCGGGAAGAGCGAGGACTGGAGTGGTGCACATGGCCATCTTCAAGGTTTGAAAATCTTGAGCAGTGGCTAGAGTCCAAGTGAAAGAGTTCTTTTTGAGGAGAGAAGTGAGAGGTGCTGCAATCTTCCCATAATTCTTAACAAACTTGCGATAATACCCTGTTAAGCCTAGAAATCCATGTAATATATTAAGAGTATTTGGGTGAGGCTAGTCTTGCATAGCTTCAATATTTTTAGGATCCACCTTGACACCATATTTTCCAACCAGATGACCCAAGTATTCTACTTCTAAGGTGCCAAAAGCACATTTAGACTGTTTCAAGAAAATTTGGTGCTGAGAGAGTAGATGGAGAACTCAATCCACATGAGCAGATGGTTTGTCCGGTTTTTCTATATATGAGGATATCATCAAAGAAAACTAAGACAAAATGGAAGAGAAAAGGATGGAAGACATGATTCATGAGGCTTTGGAAGGTGGAGGGGGCATTACAAAATCCAAAGGGCATGATCAAAAACTCATAGTGGCCCTAATGAGTTCTAAAGGTAGTCTTGGGAATATCTTCCTCTTTCATACGTATCTGGTGGTAGCCTGAACGAAGATCCAGTTTAGTGAAGAATTGGATGCCACTCAATTCATCCAGGAGGTCATCAATGACAGGAATGGGGAATTTGTCTTTGATGGTAAGTTTGTTGAGGGCACGGAAGTCAGGACACATTCGCCAAGAACCTTCTTTCTTCAGGACCATGACCACAGGAGACGAATAGGGCCTCGTACTAGGGTGGATAATGCCTGCATTAAGGAGTTCCTGGACCATTTTCTCAATTTCATGTTTTTGGGAAAAGGGGTGACGATACAGACGGATATTGGTAGGAAGGCTTCCTGGTACAAGGGGAATGGAATGATCATGAACACCACGGGAAGGAGGGAGGCCTTGGGGAGTGGAAAAGACTAATTGATGTTTAGAAAGGATGGCTTGGAGGTCTTGCGGTACCGAGGGTGTCTCTGTTGCTTGTATGGCATGGAGTTGGGCGATAACACTAGAATGACCCCTTTTGAGTAGTTTTTCCATGCAATGGGAACTAATGATCTCAGGTGAATCGACGGTGATGCCTTGGAACTTATATTGGTGGCCCTCCTGGTCAAATTGCATGGTTAAGTCTTTAAAATCCATGATAATGGGACCCAAAGTCCTTAGCCAGTCTGCACCCAGCACAATGTCACAACCTCCCATATCGATAGCAAACATATGGGATTTCAGGTGGTAGTCACCAATTTGGAGATGCACATTTTCACAACGCCCTCCACATTTCATGGAACTACCATTGGCAATCATGATTTGGAAATTATTGACAGGATGGATGTAGCAATGAGTTTCTTGGGCAATGCGGCGATGAATAAAATTATGGGTGCTGCCACTATCAACCAAAATGATGACCTTTCGATGCTTGATGTAACTGATTAGCTTGAGGGTTTGGGGAGCGGAGAAGCTAGTGAGAGCATTGAGGGAAATGACTGGTTCTACTTCGGGAGGGTCTGAGGGAGGGGTTATGTCAGTGGATTCAGGTGATTCAGACATAAAGGGGGTTTCTTCATCTTCTTCCGAAATCTCCTCAGAGGTGGCCATAAAAAGATTTTGTTCTTTACACTTGTGGCCTGGGAAATATTTTTCATCACAGTTATAACAAAGGCCTTTGAGTTGGTGTTCAGCCATTTTAGCCCGGGTCAATTTTTGGATCTTTAGTGGAGCAGAGGCAGTAGTGGGATTTACTGGTTTAGGGCGAGGGATGAAGGAGGGTTTGTGGTTTTGACAAGATACAAACTGTTGTGCTTATTTAGCTCTTTTGGTAGCCTCCACCCAACTCTCAGGCCGAGCCATGAGGACATGGGCCCGAATTTCATCCTTGAGGCCGCTGATAAAACACGCTCGAAAAAAGGCATCAGACATGCCCTTTGTTCTAAAAGCCAGGTGCTCAAAAGCAGTTATAAAGTCTTCCACTATCCCTAATTGTTTCAGCTTTGTCAAATGGCCCAAATGGTTGGTGTCAGTGTCAAAGAATTCATAAAGCTCTGCCACAAATTGTGTCCAAGCAATATACCCTTGACGAGAATTTTTTCTCCATTACCACCATTGCCAATGTTCTTGATCTAGATGGAGAACACCATACCGGAGTTTGGACAAGTCATCTGTAATGATGTATAAAGAGAAGTAATATTCCATTTGGGTTACCCAACCAGTGGGGTCTGAGTCATCAAATTTGGTCACATCCACCCATGGAAGGCATAGGTCATGTTGAAAGTGATGGTTCTGCAAGGTATGGGGATGAGAGGAATGGTCACCTTTAGTATGTGGGGGTGAGGAAGAGGAAGGGTTATCTGTAGGGATATGTAGTTTGGTGTAGAGTGCTGAAAAGACTAATTCAAGCTGGGTGGTGAGGTCTTTCTTGATTTCGCCCATTGAGGACTGCATGGTTGTATTGATGGCGACAACATTGGCACTGAGTTGTTTCACTTCTTGTTGGGTCTCAATGAGACCATATTGCAAGGTGTTGAAGTGAGATTCTAAGTCTTGGCTACGAGTATGGGCCATGAGGATGGGGGAATTGAAAAGGGGCGGGTGGGGTAAAAAATATTTGCCGAAAAAATGATATGGATGAATGTGATAAGGGCGAAGAGATGAATCCAATGGAATAGGTCTGAAATAATGGTGAAAAAATTTCCAGACCATTTTTTTTATGGATTTATACTCCGGCCTGAAGAATACTACAGAGAGGAAATGCCCAAATGCTTAACCAGAAAGAAATGTGTATTTACTTGGCAACCCGAACATAGTTGTGCAGCAATAGATCTTTTCTATTTTAATTTGTTTATGTTTCTGTCCCCAAGGGTTAGATATTCAAGGGTTCTATAGACAAGGGTTTGAACTGTACTATAGCTCTCTGATATATGTGCAGGGTCCAACAATAGTACTCGGCCCAATATCTCAGGGAACTAACTAAGGAGGATAGACCGCACCCTTAGTCGTACTACCCGACTACCCAGGTACTAGAGAGTATCTTCCCGAGTGTTGTTCGCGGTGACACTATAGTAGTCAGGCGGCTGATAGGTTTATCTAAAGAGGGATTCAGGTAATCTAGGACGATCTGTACACAGGTGTTGTCTGATGCTCTACCACTCAAAGGGGTACCAACAATTGTTACAAGGGTGGCCAACAGATGTGCACTTAAGTACCACTTGTATTTCCTGCATGTATGAATCCCTCAACCCCAGGTTTATGCGCGTAACAACAGATCTTTGTGGCTTAAAGACACCGGAATACGTCTCTACCTTGAAAAAATTTAACCCACGCTTTCTACCAAGGAAAGTGCTATGATACCACTTGTAATATACCAGATATAAAATGTATGCAGAACAAAAATAAAATGCTAGTAATGGCAGAATAACAACAATATAACCAGAACATTCACCACAATAACGCTCAAATGATATAAGAATAACAACATAAATAACACTTTGAATCTGAAAGCAATGTTCATGCGCCTCTTCATGGGGGCAACCTCCAGTTGAACAGAGCTCTATTACAATAATATCCAAGATAGGGTTCTCATACCCTCGACTCCTATTTATAGTAAAAAGAAGCATCTAGAGGAAGATCCTTCTAGAAGTGGGAGCTTCTATTAGGTCTTCTTACATCCGCCTTATTCTATTTTATTGAAAGGCCTTATTAATATTGACATTTATTACATCCGAATATATTTTTCTACCTATGTGCGGGTTAGGAACCTAACAAACTACTTGCTCCCAAAGATGGACCATGTTTTAGAGAAGGTAGTAGGGGCTAACAAAATTTCCATGATTGATGGTTTCTTAGGATATAATCATATCATTGTTCATGAAGACGATAGGGAGAAGACTACGTTTACTACTCCTTGGGGGGGGAGACTTTTATGTATGATAAAATTCCTTTCGGTTTAATGAATGCAACAACAACTTTCCATAGAGAAATGGATATCACTTTCATCGGTGAAAGAGACAAGTTTGTTGTTATTTATCTAGACAATTTGATAATCTTTTCGAATTCCGATGAAGAACATTTGATACACCTCAAACAAAATTTTGAAAAATGCAGAAAATTTTGTTTGTCTCTTAACCCCAAAAAATCACACTTTGCTATGCAAGAAGGTAAGCTTTTAGGTCATATAGTTTCAAAGGATGGAATCAAAGTTGATCCTAAGCGATTTTAGGCTATTGGCCTGATTAATATTCCTAGAAATAGAAAAGAAATTCAATCTTTTTTAGGTAAGATCAATTTTTTTAGGAGGTTTATTCCCAACTTTGCTAAAATAATCAAATTGATTACAGATATGCTAAAAAAGGACAACGAAGTGAAATGGACTGCAGAATCTAAAGCATCTTTAGAAAGAGTTAAGAAAGATATAGGAGAAGCACTAGTATTGGTAAGTCCAGACTGTATGAAGGAATTTTTGATCTTCTCTTTTTCTTCCGAACATGTTGTTGCAATAGTACTCCTTCAAAAGAACGAAGAAGGATTCGAGCAACCAATATCCTTTTTTAGCAAAAGCCTCGGAGATGTAGAGCTAAGATATGATATTCTTGAAAAACAATCTTATGCAATGGTTAAGGATCTCAAGGATTTCAGAACATATGTTTTACACTCCAAAATAATTTCTTATATACCAACAAATGCAATTAAAGATATCTTGGTTTAGCCAGACAGTGATGGAAGAAGAGGAAGGTGGTTGGCTAAAATTCAAGAATTTGATCTAGAAGTGAAATCAACCAAGCTATTCAAAGGTCAAGGTCTAGAAAAGTTGTTGGCCGAATCAAATTTCAGAGCACTAGGAATAAACAGCTTTGAATCACATGATTTTCTTCTGGATATAGAGGAAATAGATGATCAAGAGCCTATAATTTGGATTGAAGATAAGTTTTCTTTCTCTACCTGGTATCATGATATTGTTACATATCTCCTTACTCTGCAATTCCCTAATGACATGACTCCTTCTAAAGCAATAAATTTAAAGCTACACGCAATTAAGTATTGCATTGTCGATGGCAAGCTATACTAGAAATACCCTCTGGGTTTCTTATTATGTTTCTTGACAATATCTTAAAGAGAAGGTGTCATTGATGAATTTCATGAAGTAGTATGTGGAGGACACCATGCTTGGAGAGAAACAACTTACGATATTTTAAGGGCATGATATTATTGGCCAAATTTATTTACTGATGTAAATGCAAGGGTCAGAGCCTGTAATTCATGCCAATTGTTCACTGGTAAGAAAAATCTCCTTGCCTTACCTTTAATACCAGTAAAAGATGAGGCTCCTTTCCAACAATGGGGCTTATATTTCATTGGGGAAATTCACCCGCAATCAAGTGCTCAATATATATGGATTCGAACTGACACCGATTACTTTACGAAATGGGTTGAAGCCATTCTAACTCGGAATTCTACAGATTCGGTAGTAATAAAATTTTTGGAAGAAAACATCCTAGCAAGGTTTGGTTTCCCTAGAAAAATAGTCACTGATAACGCTTAGGATTTTAAATCTATGGCAATGGTCAATTTTTGTCAGAAATAAAATATTTTTTTAGGTCATTCTACAACTTATTACCCTTAGGGAAATGGGTTGGCTGAATCATCTAACAAGACTTTAATAACTATAATTAAGAAAGTTTTGATAGAAAATAAAAAACTTGGCATATTCACTTAAAGTACGCCTTATGGGCAAACCGAATTGGCACCAAGAAATCTATAGGTATGTCGCCTTTCCAACTAGTTTATGGTACTAACGTTGTACTTCCTATTAATCTTTCTCTTCCTATGATGAAACTCTGACAGGATGAAAATGAAGAGCCAAATGACGTTACGAGAAGAATGAATCAAATCATCGAAGTTCAGTAGAACAGATTGGAAGTGGATGATAAGCTTCAAAAGTACCAGGATAATATGAATGCCCTTTTTGATAAAAAAATCCAAAGACAGGGAGTTTCTCCCTGGCGATTTAGTTATAAAATGGGAAGCTATAAAGGAATATGTAGGAAAACATGGAAAATTCGATCATCTCTGGTTTGAACCATTCAAAATTGCAGCCGTTGAGGGAAAAAACTCGTTTTCACTAGAAAATATTGATGGGAAAATTCTTGATGCTCCTATCAACAGGAGTTATTTAAAACATTATTATTTTTCCTTTTGTAAATTGTCTGAGTCATTTGGTCATCTTTTGTAAATATTTGCAATAAATTTAAGATTTCTTGATATCATTGAAACAAAATATAAAAACATCTGTAGCACATGCCATCTCTATTCTACATGATTTTCTGTCTTTTTGCATTTTATTCCTCTCACAGAATAAATCTGGTTGAACAGGAGGTGAGGCTAAAATAAAAATTCGACACTCGATTTCTTCAAAAAATAGGTGTTAAATTAATAATCTCCCTTGTTGAAGGTTCAAAAGGAGAACAAGGTATAAGTTCCTACTCTCCCTAGAGTTCAAATAAAATGTTAAGAAAATTCTTTTTGAAAGSAATGTGAAGGGAGTGTTCCTCATGATAATACTATCACCCGACCAAAAATCAAAGACTTATAAGATTACAACTTGAAGTATCAATTCTAAATCCATCTCTGAAATAAAAAATGAAAATAAATAAGCCAGAAGGAAGTCTGAAATAAATACACAAACTTATGTGGGATTAGGATATGTTGTGTCAGATCCTCCGAGTCCTCGACTTGGTTGATTTGCCTATCCCCAAGGTTCTTATTCACTTCATATTTTCTTTATCCTTCCTCAGTATTCACAAAAATAAAGAAACTTACCTTGACTTTGAAAACTTTAAAAAATATTTTCAAAAAAAGATTAGGCGAAAATATTTATGTTCTTTGATTTTAATTGAAAAAGTATGTCCAAGCTAATCTTGATAATTTAGATCTTTTAAATTTTATATTTCACCTCTTAGAAATAAATTTTTACCCAAAAAGAAAAAACTTAGAGAGTTTCCTTTTAAATTTAAATTAAATCCATTGGTCGTTATTTAGCGATAAGGTGCTCACAATATCTACCATTGATGAGTTTCTCTGTTTTGATCTAACAATCCTATTGATCTCTAGATTTTTGAAGCCACCTGAACTTTAAAGGAAAACCTTCAATGGTCACTTTGCAGCTCCGCTCTTTGGGTATTCCAGCAAACCCAAATAGCTAAAACCCTAAAACCTGAAGGAAACCACTTGCGACTTTTCCTGAAGAACTCGCGAACATGAGTCATAGGACATGTGCCCTTTAAAAATTCCTTCCTTGAGTTGACACATGGGACTCATTTTTGACATTTATGTCAGGTGATTCATATGTTTTCAAGTGACACGTGGCACCCCTCTTTTCTTGTAACGTCATCAGAATGACGTCATCCCTCCACGTCACTCTGAGAGATTACTCTTCCATAGTTTCTGATTTCACAATCCCTGGATTTTCAAAGCGACGAAGTAAAGACATTACAAAAAAGTAAAAGGAGTTAATAAAACAATTAATAAAGGAGGTTAATCATGATTAAGAGTTAATTAAATTACTTCACCATTTCAGATTTTGGAAGATTTCTCTTGCGATGTATTCAAAACCTCTAAAGTCTGAACTTCCGAAATACTTAAAGTTAATACAACTCTTTAAACATGATTAATTAAGACTTAAGAGTGATTACTCAGAAATCAATTGCTTCACAGTTTCAGATTTCGGAAAATTTCTCTTGTGCTGTATTCAAAACCTCCGAAGTCCAAACTTCTGAAACACTTAAAGTTAATGTGTTAAACATGATTAATTAAGTTTTAAAAGTGATTACTCAGAGTTTAACTCCTCCACGAATTCGGGCTTCGGGATATTTCCACCTTGTCACATCCAAAACTCTCGAACGCGAACCACTGAAGTATTATTTACATTTATGATCGATTAAGGCTAATGATTTCAAATAAGGATTGCGAATCACTAGGTAATTAATTCCATTAAGTTTAACAGATTATTTGACAGTGAAGCTATACGAAGATCAATATACTTTTTGAATAAAGCACTTCGAATTTCAAAGTCATTTTTACCATTTGCAATTAGCAGTTTTCTATCCGAGGGAGAGCTTACAGATTTATCTTGTCATAGGTAGGCAAATTATGTTTCAATGAGAATTATGGTGCCACAAAATGTTGCAAAAAATCTTGATGCACCGGGTGATGAGTCAAATCCAAATGCACATGTTTTATGAGATACAACTCCACGAGTTGTGGACTCCATCAAAACTTGGAAGAAGGTTTATGATTCCTTCGAGCATGAGATCATCAACTGTCTAGATGCATCTGATGAAGACGATGATGACTCTTTTACAACTAATATTAGACATGTATCACAGTCAGAGCTGCATAAGATCATTTCACAACAAAGACTCATACCATACAATGATATGATAAGATGGTCTTTGGAACATGTGGACATATAGACCAGAAGCATCATTAACCATCAACAGGTCATTGTCGGCTCTTTTCGACCGAAAAAACTACATGTAATGTACAAAATATCCCCTACTCCTAAATACACTTACAATGTCACATTCCTTCTAGAGTTTGAGAGAAAGGAATGCACCCAATACGCTAGAAATGATCATGATATAGTCAAGACATGGTGGGGACATCCAGAGAAATTCAAAGCAGATGCTCATGGTATATATGCCACAACGTCTTTAGATGCTCATATGTTGTATGTAGCCATGATGCTCTATCGCCTGTTTGGGAAGAAGAACCCTACACATTTTTCGGTTGAGTGGGTAGCCATCGTGAACGAGGTAGTCAAGGGTTAAACTCTCAATTGGGCTAAGGAAATCTCCAATTATAAATCAGCAAAATCAAAAGGGAAGCCCGTCGCTTTTTACATGTCGGCATATGTTATGGATACCATTTGTTTCATGACCCCTTTTCCACTGATGAACTGGAGTTGGACCCCAGCCAATTCTGAGCCAATTCATTTATATCACTCCAAGTTATGGGAAGAGAATGCCAAATATTTATTCTATGGATTTTATCACAATGTCATAGTGTCTGTTCATGTATCTATTTATGTTCACCCGCTGCCCCAAATTTCAGAAAAAATTATGGGGAACCTAGGAAAGATTGTAGACTGGTTCATTGAGGAGAATTTCTCCTATATCATATTTTTTGGTTGTTTTGTTCCTCCCCATGCCCTCCCACATTTTTTACAAGATAGGCTGGTGTGCAGAGAAGTGGCGTTCCAGACAGTGGCATGAGGTATCAACAAAGAGTTAAAAGTAGTGTAGAAAAAGGTTTGGCCAACTTTCCCCATTCAGGTTGGCATGTTTACATTGTTATATTTCGGTCACTCTAAATTTGAGGCCGCATCCCTGGACAATATCAAATTAGTTGACATTGATTTCAAGAAGCATGATCCACACAAGATAGTGGAAAATCATCTATCCAAGTTTAACATGAAGTAGTACATACATGAGAATTCCCCTTATGACAAAATGTTCAGAGGATCTAGATCATATGAGGAAGTCTGAAGAAGATTCCAGGCTCTACCCCCTGACCAACAAGCTGGTTTTCTCAGCTTTCAGAAACACACAAGGAATAGTTTACAAGGATATTACATGGGGACTCAAATATCATGCCTCCTTCACAGGAAACCAGGCATAAAGAATCTAAGCCAAGTTCCTTTTCTAAGCACAAAGCTGAGGAAGTTCCAAAAATCCTAGAAGTGTTATTTCATAAGATCAGAGCATCACTATCAGGACAAAAGAATCTGCAAGTGTTAGCTTGGTTAGAATCCTTTATGAATTAGGGGCAAGTTGTTCCTCATTCGACTCCAGCCACTCCTGCTAGCACCCCAAATACAACATGACAAGAACCTTCCACCGAAATTGGTTCACCTATCACATCATTAACCCCTCTACAAACCAGCTTCAGAAATCCTAGTTCCGAACTCACTTTTGTAGGTGATCTTACTCCTATCTTTCCTGAAGAAATTCCTCCCTCGGACTTCTTTTTAGCAAGAAACGAAAATCCATCTTGAAGAGGGAATCTCACCAAAAGGATGGAGTTATCACCAAAATCCAAAGACTGGGGGATTTTGCCACTGCCAGTCAATGGTAAGTGGAAAATTTGACCGAACAACTGCATTAGAAATGCCTCTTGGTAGAACAATTGAAAAATAAGATATATACTATAGAGTAGACTATCAGAAGTAGGATGAATCAGGACTTTGAGCAAATCAGGGCTAGTTATCAGCAACAAATCAAGCAGCTACAAGAAAACTTGGAGTTACACTACCAGAGTTCACAGACAAGCAAAGGACCGATCACTCAGTGTGACAACTTGATTGAGCAACTGCAAGCTAGATTTACTTAACAGAGAACACCACGATAGACATTTCAGCCTTCAAAGCACAAGCATCAGAGGTAAATGAGAGGCTGGAAGTTGTCCAACAAGAACTCTATCTAAAAGTATATTCTATCCATATATGTTATCAGGTAGTAGACCTTTCCCTAAAGGATATTTACACCAAGGAAAAAGAGTTATGCTTAGCCCAGTCTAAGTTTCAAGAAGTTCGCATATGGATGTAAAGAGCTAATTCCCTTGGATTTCCTTTTCTCTCTCATTCTGAACAAGTAAGAGGCGAAATGGACCTAAAATCCTGGGAAACAAATATGGAAGAAGGAAAGAAACTTCCCAGAGATGTGAAAGAGGATTTCCTAGAGGCACTGTCATCACTAAATAAAAATATTATTGAGTTTGAGGGGAATAATATCTCAGAGGACTTGGGGAAAATTGAGATAGAAATGAACTAGCAAAACTCTAGACAAAACAAAGAAGATACTCAGATAACCATCCAAGAGATGAGCCAGGTTGATCTTCTTAAAATCAATGAATGGTTGGTTAATCCAAGTTCACAGTTTCAGGTCACATTCCAAGAGGTGAACAAGATCCAAGAGAAGTTGCCCCAAATACAACAGAAATTGTTTTCTTTCGAAGTAAATGAAAGGATTGATCCTTCCAAGTTTGTGGTAGCATTGATGGATCGAGGCACCCAATGCATTGAACAAGGAAAAACAAGTGTAGATGGGAGCAAGTGAGAAAACATGCACATCGTCCACCTTCTCCATCCACTCTACATTTCAACCTCCAACAATCACTTACCTCATCTATCCCTACCACCCACATTCTTACCTCCACACATCCCACCTCATCATCAAACACTTTTTCCCTCATCATTCTTTTCATGAACAATTACTCTTCCCTGTAACCGTTATCCATCCCTTAACGAGCCAACACAAAGCTATTCACCAAATATTCCCCTCCATGTCTTCAATTGCAATTCATTTCCCCACTAAACACACCATAAGGGAAAGATGGCAACAAGATCAAATGTCCAATACAGTAAGCCAAATGATTGAAATGGCCCTAATAGACATGTGTATCCAGCTTAAGGATTAAAGAAAAACAAGCGCATATTCCAAAAGATGAAGAGACAGAGGAAGCGCCAACAATATTTGCATGTTGTTATTTTATTCAGATATATTATATTTTTGGTGAAATATTGTGGGAAGTCCAACAATTTTCAGTTGTGACAAATTTTGTATAAATACATAGATTTTCAATCTATTTGGGGCTACTTCCTTCCTAATGTCATAGAAAAATTGTTTTTGAGTATTAATACATGTGCAGACAAAGATTCTAAGTTTCGTTCAATTTGACTTATGTTTTCCCTCTATGTTTTCATTTCTCTGAATTTATTTCTATAATTCTTGAAGAGTAATTGATTGCAATTTAGTAGTACATATACTATGATAAATTTATATCAGTATTTCATTCAGTAACAACTTTTCCTTTGTTATTACTATAAGTAAAAAAAGACCTGTGATCTGTGTGAATTACTGCATTTTATATCATGTTCAAGGGTGCATCTTCTATTTTTCTTCTACTGCAAACAAGGTGAGACTTATCTGTAATTGATACCTGACTTTGTTTATCAGTTCTATAAATATTTCTACATCATTTGAAATTATAATTGTGACTCAGATAACAAGATACAACCTCTGTATTGTCTTATTATTAATTTATTTTAAAAGATTATTTCTCATAAAACTGAAGGAAGAAAAAACACTCACAAAATACTTCATTTTAAAAACTTTGATGCCTGACATTATTTTATGAGCCTTAGAATTAATATCAGGAACAACAATACACACTGATCATAAGGCTCTGCAGTTCATACAGACACAAGGAAAATTGTAGAACGACCACCATCATAAGTGGTCCACCTACCTACAATAGTTCCATCTCAACATCAAGTATAAGGCATGTATCTCCAATCGTGTCACTGACTTCCTCAGTTGGCCTCCAGTGGCTACACTCACCACTGTTCTCCATTCCTGTGGACATGAAGCATTTGAGTGGCCCCAACTTTATCAACAAGATCCGGACTTCGCCACCACCTATTAGTTCTTGGCTACAAGCGCAACTGTCACTGATTTTCACATTTAGGATGGACTCTTATGCCACCTGGGCCATCTTTGTGTTCCTACAAGAGAGCATGAAAAGATGATTTGGGAAGCCCACTATAGTCGGCTGGGAGGAAATTTTGGCATGGAGAAAACTGTGGTCGTTCGTCAGAAACATTTTTATTAGCCAAAACTTTGACAGGATGTCAACAAGTATATCAGATCTTGCACTATCTGTGCCATTTCCAAGCCAACCATAAAGAAGTAAGGCTTATACACACCTCTTCCTATTCCAAAGAAGCCTTGGGAATCCATCTCAATGGATTACATGTCTGGCTTGTCATCCACCAAGCAAGGAAATGACTGCATATTTGTGATCGTTGATTGGTTTTCGAAGATGGCCATCCTCAAAGACTGCAAGAAGAATATCATAGTGGAAGATACTGCCAATCTCGTCTTCGAATGAGTGTGGGCCCACTTTGGGATACCAAAAACCATCATCTCTAACTATGACAACAGTTTCCTCAACACATGTTGGTCGAGTATTTGGTCTTTGTTGGACACCAAGCTCACAAAATCCACTGCTTCCACCCCCAAACCGATGGCCAAACAAAGGTCGTCAATCGGATGATTGTGCACATTCTACGCATTTACTATTCTAAGAATCCATGTACATGGGATGAGAGTCTCCCCTATGTTCAACATAGTTACAACAAGGCTCTCCATAGCTCCATCGACCATAGCCCATTTCAGGTGGGTCTAGGATTCCAAAGCTTGGGACCCATTGATGTTTCATTTCCTCTTGCCACCGCATAGACATATTCTTCGCATGATCAGTCTGTGATTGACAAAGCCACCATATTCATTGAGCACATTCAATACACCCACCAACAGGTCTAGGAGAGTTTTCAAAAATCCAATGCTAAGTACAAGCAATGCCATGATCAACACAGGGTACCACACCAGTTTCAGGTTGGCGACAAAGTTTGGTTACATTTGCAAAAGGAGCATCTCATGAGGCCCCATCGAAAGCTTCTCCCACTTCGTTATGGGCCTTACATTATCACCAAGGTTGTGTGTAGAAATGATTTGAGCTCAACACAACACCCTTCCTTGGCCTACATCCAATGTTTGATGTGGATCTCCTTTGGCCATATTTTCCACCATTATTGGACACCTAAGAGATCGCATAAAAAATGACACCAATCGAGATCAACTCTGATTGCATGGAACAAGCATCCACTGATCAGATAGTGGACACACAGGTCAAGGGCACTCAACAATAGAGGATCCATATTTATTGGGTTTTCAAGGCAGGGAAACTAATCCTACACCAAGGAAAGTGGCTCACCCAGGGCCAAATCCAACAGAATTTTCTTCACCTGATGGGGGAAGTCAACGTAATGGATACTATTGCTTCCTAAGGGGAGAGGATTGATCCAGGTGGATATTGGTGGCCACCCACCTATTCCAATTGGATCCTTTTGTCCATTTTTGTTCAAAACGTTCTTTTGTACTCCTTTGTAATTGTGGGTTCTACACTTTTGGGGTTGTTTAAAGCCCTACACATCCTCTAGGTGGATACTGGTGGCCTCTCACCTAATGCAACTGGCTTATTTTGTATGTTTTCATGTCAGCACATCTTGTTGTACTTCCAGGGCCATTTTGGGGCCCTAAACATTGTTTTTTTGGCTTGCCACAGTCAAACTGTAGACAGAGTTAGAGTTTGACGACGGAATATGTATCTCTATGAAAGACCTTTCCAACAGGCTATCATGCACCTAAAGCAGAGTTCATATGCAAAATTTATGACCCTGGGAAGTTGAGGTACCAACTTACCCATAGGGGCCCACATGAATTTTGGCATTTCACCTTCTATGGTTAGGTTTTTGGATGTCTAGGGTTTTGGAATTCATGAGTAATATCAAAAAGGCCTATGGAGCCTCATTGTAAGGGATTCTTCTCAGAAGGATGCGCATAGCATCCACATCTCTTCTCATTTATAGCTACCACAATTTGAGCAAGTGTTGCAGTTCTGTAGTTTTACAGTTTCAACCTATTTCATTATTTAATATAATATATTGTTTACTGTATATCTATGTTATTCTTCATATCTTTGTGTTTATTGTATTCATCTTGTTAACCAATTCGTTCCACTCCTAAATCCAGATCAATGGGAAAACTATGAGAGTTTGATAGCTAGTTGTGTGTTAGAGTAGGTTTAGTTACCATCCTTGTGGATTCATAGCCCTGGCTCGGGAGTGACTTGTTGTTGAGATTTGGAAAAACAATGTCTATGGTAGGGTGGAATATCCAATGTCTGTAGCTAGTTGGTGAATGGTTAATTTAAAGACAAGTGTTCTTTGTATTTTCTGTGAATTCATATTCTGTTGTGTATTTATTATCTTTGAAATATGTGTTTATAATTTGCATGCTTGTTGTTAATGTTGTGCATAACTTGTTATTCATTTCTTGTATGGTTTAGCATGTTCTTGATTATTGCATGTGTTGGTAATATGTTTCTTGATTAATTGAATATCGATAACATAAATTTGAATTTGCCCAAGAAGGTGAATTTAGAGGTACCCAGGTCGACGGTTACATTATAGTTTGGTATTGAGAGCTATTCTGCATTGATGTGGCCTAGAATGGTGGTCCAGGCACGTCACAGTGAAGCTCACTCACAAGGCAGCTAACATTGAAAAAAATTACATGATATAAATTTCCAGGCTATATGGTGTGCCCAAGGCATTTGTTTCTAACAAAGATCCCAAGCTCACATCAAAATTTTGGAAGTGATTATTTAAATTATTTGGGACAAATATGAATTTTATCACAACATAACACCCAAAATCAGATGGGAAAATAGAGAGAGTCAACCAAGTGATTAATGATATGTTGAGGATGTATGTGATGAAAAAAACATCAAAGTGGGAAGATTATCTACATTTAGTGGAGTTTTCTTATAATAACTGGTATCATGCATCTTTAAAGATGATCCCATTTGAATATTTATATGGAAAAAAGTGCAACAAGCCAGTGAGATGGGACAACCTAGCAAATATAGTAGTGGTTGGGCCATAATTTCTCAAAGTAATGGAAGAGTAGATGGTGAAAATAAAGAAGAATTTAAAGGTTGCACGAGATATGAATAAAATCTATGCAGACAAAGGTAGAATGCATAGATAATTTAAAGTGGGTGAGCATGCCTTCTTGAAAGTAAAAGATAGGAAGATTTTGTTGAAATTGGAAAGCTACCCAAATATGGAAGCAATATATTGTGGACCATTTTAGATCCTGGAAAGGATTGGTCATGTTGCATACATGCTTGGACTGCCTGCATCCATGTGCATGCATAATGTTCTTCATGTGTCTTTTCTTAAAAAGTATGTGTGTTGGAACAAGTTTGATCATACCAGGGTCCTTCTCAGGTTACCAGCAAAAGGTACCATGTAGTCTAGAGTGTTGGCATTTTCATCTCCTCCGAAGAGAAGAAGTCTCACCCGAAGCGTTGTTGAGACAGATAGATAGGGAAGGGTAGAGAAAATACTTAAGAGGATCCATAGGGCCTTCAGGACTCGTTATTGATCTTACGTAAGAGACATGAATAGATCTGAACCATACATGTGCAAGAATCAAACCTACTTACATTGTAAATAAGCATTTAAATGTAGAACCATCAGATAGAACTTACATACCATAAGGAAATGTTGTATTGCTTAAGAAAACACACATAGATACATCATATTTGAAAATTTAAGTCCTTCTTCATATTATCTTTGGGATCTTTATGTGATTATAGACTCAAAATTACACCATAGTGCAGTGTACAGACTCTTGACTCTGAACTTATGTCGCAGAGCTCCAAATCTCGAACTGATAGATCAAATTCATTGGAGACTCACGGCTTAACTCACCAACAACAACAATGGAAACCACAACAACTAATCAACCCCTCTATTTTTAAAACTATGTTCGTCACTATCTCTAAGTTGGGTTGTGTCTTCCTTGTCAGCTTGCATGCTTTCTTGTTCTTTTGCAGCCATTTGTTTCTTAGCTAGCGTTGCACTGACTTTCGCAACTGCTTTCTTTTACTCTTTCTCATTCTGATTTCCAGCCTCTGTTGAATCTTGCGCAACTCATGCTCAGTCAAAAATTGCATAATTCCTTATCCAAAAATGAAGGGCCCAACAGGCTCTGACCACAATCCTTGACTCGCCATCGAGTTAAGTACTTGGATCTTTCGCATCTCCCAGGAGCATCTGTTGTTTTCCATTGTCCTCCTTTTCTTCTTCCTTGGGCTCTTCTGTTTGTGATTTCTCTTCTTTTACCTCTTCAAATGAAGGGCACAACTCTGGTACCAAATCTAAGGCTCGTTGTTTCACTCCTTTAAAGTTTCCCACTTTATCCTACCATTTCCTGACGAGGAGTGATGCCTCTGCAACAAATTGTTGAGCTGTCTCCTTGCTATCCGCCTTTGTCTTGGACACGACCAACAAGTTCCACTCAGAGTATGTTGTTGCATCAACTTGATGCATTTGCATGTATACTTCCTGAATAATAGGTCGGAAGTCACGCAACTCTTTCTTTGCTATGGACTGAGCCTCAAAGAGGGCATTCAACTCATTCTCCGCCTGTTGGATTTGATCAAACTTCTGTTGTTGCTCCATAGGATCCATTGTAGCTGAAACTTCTTCGTTCAACACCTAGATCTTTGTGCACACCTCCTCCAAGACTTGGTTGCATTGAGCGATGATTCCCATCCAGTCATTGAATTCCCTAAAAATTTGTTTGCATTCCTCTGTGTGCTTGTGTAATGTTTCTCAAGCATTGTTACCTTGTTGTACTATCTTCTGCATCTGCTCTTGTAGCTTCTAGGGCTGTTGCATTGCTTCTTGTTCTGCCTATTGTAACTATGTTTTCAGCTGCTCAGCTTGAGTGGCGAGTTGTGTCCATGCTCCTTGTAGCAACTCAATATGGTGTTTCGACTCGCTTGCATCACTGACTTCAGGTAGTTCGGGCGCAATCTTCCGAATCTCCGATCAAGCTTTGGTAATGCTAGAAAAACAGGACCGTGGAGCAATAAAATAAAAACAAATGCAGAAATAAAACACAGAAGATACACAATACAAGAGAGACACAGATTTACGTGGTTCACCCAGTGTGGGCTACGTCCACCAGAGAAATTGTCAGGTCCTTTCTTTATTATTATCCAGCAAAATGAAGGGATACAACCTACAACAAAACCCGCTATAACTTCCTATTCTTTCTCTCACAGTCTCCTCTCTCAGAATATAATACTTTCCAACCTACATAGCCGCAATACATTTCCCTCATAAAAGAGGTTTGCCTTCTAGGGAAAAAAACCCTAACATAATCTCTATCGTTAGATCTGCGACATTATAATGAACGGTCCAGATTTACAATGAAATTACAATATACTTTTACAAGGCAATTTTTTCTTTGGGGGCTTCACCCCCAAACCCCCGCTTGACCCCAGACCCCCCAGCCGGGGGGATAGCCCCACCGGACCCCGCAGAGGGGGTACCCCCCCTCTCCACTCCCCCGCATGGAAGAGTGTACATACTTATGGGGTGTAAATACTTCATGGGGTATAAACACGGCTGAAAGTAAAAGACCTCTAAATCAGGAAGATAATCAGGCTCCACAACCAACAGGTAAGTCTTCCTTTCACTCTTTCCATCTTGCACTGAACTTGGATTTTGTCATGTGCTTCCTACATCCTACATGTTTGCGCGAAAAAATCTTCCTTCCTTGCAACCTCGACAGATCTCTCAGCCTCTTGGAGCATTTTCTCTAATTGATCAGTTGATGCTCTAATTAGTCCAAATTATTGTGTCGCTAGCCACCGCATGAGATCAATGGATGAAGGAGCTATGTTTGTGGGTGCTCGTGTCTGCAGTGGAAGACCACTAGCCATTGAGTGGTCTGAATGAGTCTCTACCTCCTCATCTATTAGTGGTTGTGTCGCAATATTCAACCTTAGCGCTGCAGGAAAAAGAGTCAGAACCTCCGTTCTGGCTATGCAAAGTTGCATCAGTTCTGCGCATTACTGAGGATCCTAGAGAACCCACTCCATTTGTTCATGCATGGATATTGTTTGTTACTTCTACCTCCTACATTATGGTTTCTCGTACCTCCTCACCCTTGGACGGTAGGGCGATTTGTTGTTTTCTTTAGATGTGCATCTCCTCTTCAGTTTGGGAGGATTTCCCTTACGCCGAAGGCTCAAGTTGTTGTTCTTGGATGTCTGGGTTTAGACCATTCAACTTCATACTTTTCTCTGGTGCTTTGGGGTCTAGACCATAAACTTATGATCTTGGCTTGGGTGATGCTTGGGTTGTTTCTGGGAGTCCTTGCTCCACTATATTTGGTTGATCGAGCTGCATCACCTCTGGGGTTGTGTTCTAGGGTGGGCTGGTGGTGACGGGGTTTTGTGATTGGGGTAGTGGTGATGGAGGGTGCTCAGTGATGAATGTGGACATAAATTTTTCAGGCTCCGGGTCATCTTGAATGTGAATGATAGTGTTGGCTTTGGCTGCTGAGCGGGTGCGGGGAGGGGCTGATGCAAGGGGTTGTGGGTTCAGGGGTTTGTTTGATGAGACCCTGGTTCTGGGCCTCTTCACCAATCGTTTGGTACCAAACATAGCGCCCAAAATCTGGTTAAAATATGCACCAGATAACACTGCATCGGATGATAGTTGATGGATGGCCGGTATTTTCTTCCGCTACAAATGTTGCATCTCCTCTTCCTCTTTAGAGTCTGATTGTTCTAGAGCGTCTAGATTCTATGGCTCTGGACCTGAGCTTGGTCCGACCTCTGCATCTTTGTCTTTATTCTTCAATAGCTCCGCAGGTAGGATATAATTCATTCCCTATTTGCGTGAGTTACGTTTGACTACTAGACATGACATGACTTCCCTATCAAAGGCCTCCTCATCCAGATAGAACGACAACATCCTTGTGTGGAAATCTTCTATTCTCACATGTCTCGGATAGACAAATGTATGGTGTCAGTTCATGCTGAAAGAAATATTTCTCATATTGTAGTTGAGGATCTCCTGTGGGATACACAACCTCTATGTTCCCTCGATCAACCCATTGTACCACTTAGAAAATGTTGTGGCGTTGAAGGCTGTATTCTCTGAATCTGGCCTGGACTGCCATGGCTCGAACATCTTCAACATGCGCCCTTTTTCTGGTATCATCAGCTGTGTTCCCACAGGTGGTTTCCATTTAAACACAATGAATGCCATGAGTAGCTATCCATAAGTGAAGGTTCCTCCCTTATCCTGCACTTCCTCGCATGCTATTAGGATTTTCTCTAGCAAGTAACTACACCAATTGAATACAACTCCATTGGCGCAAAAGTCAGCTACTGATAATTCATCTAGAGTGCATTATCCTTTGTAGTACGATCTCATAACCTTGCTGGCTACAATGTAACAGCTAGTCCAGACTGTCTCGGGTAGGATTGGTTCAATTACCATTGTCCATCCCTCCTTCTTTGTGTTGAATTTCTCATACATGCTGAGCTCGCCTTTCATTTTCCTGTGCTTACCAAGACCTTGGAATCCTTTCGACACATCCTCTCCTTGGGAGGATAGTCCAGTAAGCTACTGGATGTCTTCAACATGGATTGGATACCGCTTATCCAGCCATAGGATTCTGTCATGCACCATTCTTATTAGAAATTTCATGCATCGCGCAACCTCACCAGGGGTGCCGAAGACTGGTAGGTCTCTCAGGTTCATGATGGTCGAATTAAAAAAATTGATAAAGTCTGATTTTAGCACAAATTGCATACCTTCGATTCCATCTGGAGCCATCTCCCAGAAAACATCAATGTACATCTGAGGAAACAAGGTTGAATCTGTGAGGTCAAGATCGAGGAGCTTAACATGCTCCACCTTCCCTTTGAGATCGCCTACTATCTCAACTCGTGGGTCGTAGGGATCATCTGGAACCACTTCTTTAGACATAGCGCTTCATCTTGTTGTGGCTCTTGGCATTCACAGTTCTGTGGAAACTAAGGAATAGGGTTACGACCGTGGATTTCACAATGGTATAGGCTGGTTCGCTCTGCTGAAATCAGAAATGGCTATGTTCTTTTGGAATGATACATTCTCGGGCGAGTTCTCAGGGCCTTATACTTGGCTTAATGGGCAAGTTTAGTAATAACTGTTGGTGATCATGACCACATGGAAGTTGTTAGCACCAGAATTCACCCCCATATTGTGGCATAGCTAAGCCTGATACCCATTAGAGTTTATGTCACAGATTGGTTATAAAATGGTCAAATGGGTGTAGTCTCAGGAAAGTATCGTCTTAACTTAGAAAAATGGGCTGGTATGCATAAATAGGTGAGGTCTTGATCTAACTTCAGTCAGTAAAATGTAGTAAGGGTGAGTAGGAGGAAGACATAATGAGGAAATGTAGAGGTCTATCGAGGACATTAGGTCTTCCAACAGCCTAAAGATGAAAAAAATAAACAGAAGATCTTCTTGAATTTATGTCTCAAAGAAACCTAAAAGAATTACAGCGACGCTATAATCAAACATTCAATATAATGTAGTCACAATAATTCAAGTGAATCAGCCAATCATGAACTCTTTTAGCATCAGAGGTAAACAAGATGTAGTAAGGAAAGATGATTATTTTTAAACAAGAAGTCTCAAATACATATACATAACCGGAGAACCAGAGGCTTCATTAAAAATTTACACTACGAGAGCTTATCTTAACCATCGACCATTACAAAATATAAAAACCAAGTATATATACTCAAATCAACTTGCCCCCCTATAGAAGTGCGCTCTGGTCATTGTGTTCAAGGCTTAGCATCTGCATCTTCCTTTGTCAGGCCACACTTGCATTCTTCTGCCAGACGTGATATCATATCGGTATGGGCTTGCAGGAAAAACCACTTGCAGGGGTACCACGGGCTGACAACTCTATATTCCATGGTTGGCTCCTCCATGCTTTTAATTTATAGGATGAAACGAGGTTTCAACTACCTCTCCCACCACCATTAATTAACTGCATCAGGATCAGCATGGAGCCCTGACACCCATGAATGCTCCAGGTAGGCTCACAACTCTCTCGAGTCAATTATGGTATCCCGAGGCCAGGAAAATATTTCTTTGTAACCAACTCGGGCTCTATGATCCCTTGCGTAGCTCATTTCAGTGCTCCATGCAACTACGTGCCATGAACTTGCGCCTATCCATATGAAATTTTGAGATTTCGCATTTCGGGAGTTCTCACTCCCCTTGTTTTCAAATATCCCGATGCTCGTTTTCGCGAAACGGCCCATCTGGGTCAATGGTTGGACTTGATTCAAAATGGATGGCCATGATCTTTTCCCTGACAATATGAAACATCAGCTATGCGATGAGCGCTAGCCCCTCTTTCTAGACCTACTTCCCATGTGATCAGACACTGAGACCATGAGCCTAACTCTCAGGCGCATCGTGATTTCACAAGCTCGTGAGTTATTCCATGCTCAAAACCCCAAGTCATGAAATCACAATGCTTGGATTAGTTGACACATGCCCCTATTTGATCAGACGACCCTGATCATTTCACGATTTCATGCTTCTCTAGTCCTCTCGACTCGGCCCTTTGACTGCACCATTCCCCAAAATCACGAAATCTTAATCATGTGCCACACGTCCTGCTGAGAAGGAAGGCTCAGATCATTTCACGATTTCACTGTTCGTGAGTCCTCGTGACTCGACCGTTTGACTACTCCATCTCACAAAATCATAAAATGCTTAATCATGTACCACGTGTCCCTTTGCTTGGACGACCTAGATCTCATATGCTCCTTTCTCAAATTCAAAATACCTAAAGTGGTACTCTCCCTGGTCCTGATACATGCATGCCTTAGCAGAACATGCCCCGACTTTGGTTGAAACACATTTGTGGGGTTTTTTAATCCCCCCTTCTTCGCACTTGGTCATTCAAGGGCCAAAATTGAAGCGAAAACACTCCCCTGGAAGAATATGTTCTAACATTAGGCTCCATGGGGGATAGATTCCTCCCTGCAAGGCTCTAAGATCTCCTTTTCCAGTTCTAGTTTCCTTCTGTTGGGCTATGGAGTCGATCCCCAAAACATCCTGCTGAAAAATACAGGCCGATAAGTAAAACAAAACAAAACACACATGCTCCAAGGAGCTTATTTATGTACAGTCCTAAACTAATTGATTTTAATACATGGTGTTGGGTAAAAGAAAATTTCCACCATAGTCGTTCAAGTAACTTCCTAAATGGAAGCTCGTTCACTCTGTCAATGATTGATAATAGGTAATGAAACCATGATAGTAGAACGGTTACATTCTTCAACTTTCCTCCTAATGTTGGGGTCAGGATAAAGCTGGGTGGCTTCAAAACATGAAGGAAATACAACTCCATGTATTTCTTCACAGGCTCATAGGCCAAGAGAAAAACTCCAGAAGATTTATAACAGGCATCCACCTCTGCTACATAGCTTCTCACACATGGTTGAATGTCTCTGGAGAGTGCAGGTGAATGAGAAGCTGATGCAGGCTGATTGATTTCAGACGATGGCTGTAGTGTCCCCAAGGCCAAACCCCAATGTAAACTATGAATGAAAAGAGATTGTAAATATGTGTTATAGGCTGGTGACCCAAGTTTTGTATAAGCCAGTAGGCTTATGTGTCTGATTAGGCCAGAGAGCCTAAGGGTTGAAGGCCAAGGGCCTGGATTTTGTATCTGTATGTATGCAGCACTTCAATAAAATATAAACACCACCAGGTGCAGACCGACCACGATGAAAGAGTGATGGGGGACGGAGTGTCCACAGAGTGGGCAAGGGATTAGGGGCTGGAAGGTGGGAAAAAGGGACTGAGTGTTGAAGCTAGGGGCTAAGCCTAGGGGGCTTAGGCCTGGAATAATATTTTAATATTATTTCCAAAAAGAGCCATGTGCATATTATTTTTACCCTAAGTTCTTTGGAAGGACAAGTGACTTCCAAATGTGAAGGAACGAGCTTCATGGGTGACAAGTGTCAACCCATGTGCATGCAGTTAAAACTGTCGAAGCAAGCCATGTTGGGGGTTCTGCTCCCATTCCTGTCAACTACTGCATAGGTTCCTTCTCAATTCGAGCGGACTGTCTGAGCGTGAATGGGTCAAACCTTTGCAAAGATATCCTTGTGCATCTTCTGAACCGTACACCCCTTGAACCAGAAGCCTGTGTTGTTCTGAGATAGCCCATACATTCTCTTCTGAACTGTCAAGCCTATGAGTGGAATCTCTATACACCTTGTGAAATCCCAAAACCGAAACCGTGAGTCTATTTCGGGATTGCTGAGCCTGTTTGGGAAGCCCGTGTCTGTTTTCCCAGTTGGATGTTGTGTCCACGTAGTGCTGGACTGCGCATGGCTTACTGGACAGTGTGAATTTGTTCTTAGCCTGTGTGTAACCTCTCTCCAGGTGAGGGAGGTGATTGTGGTTTGAAAAGGCAGGTTGTCAGGCAAGCGAGCAACTCTTTCTAGGTGAAAGAGTTTGCTGGGAAGTGCTTTCTTCCAGAGAGTGTCTAGCACCAGCTACGGGCTCCGAGACTTCCTGATCCGGCCTGTTGTCGAGACCCAGAAGGGGAGGTTAGCACTGATGGACTGTGCATGTGAAGGTGTATACTCCCAGGCGAAACAGGCATGTGGGGAATGAGGTTCTGGTAGTAGTGGGCGTAAGATGGCATCTCTGGGAAGAATCCTTCCAGATATTTCTGTGATGTCTTCCCTGTAACCTCAGCCTAGCCTAGGATTCCTTGTCTTGGGGTGGAGCTCGGTCCCAGCTCGGGGGTGACTCACTATTGAGCTGAAGAACAGTGTGGTCTAAGGCTGGGAGGTTCATGGAAGGCCTGCACTTGGTTGGTGATTTCTACAGCTGTTAACAAATAAGTATTTGAATTATGCTTGAACATGTGGTGTATGACCGTGTTGTTTATGGATCATGTTTTCCGCTGTGTAAATGAAATTATTGTTAAATGCTATGGATTATTAAGCATAGTAGTAAAATTATATGTTTTTACTCTGGAATTTAAATGTGTTTAATTGTGTTTAAATGCATGTGGCTAATTGGCCTGTGTTTATTATTAAAAGAGTGTACAAATCGTTTCAGAGCACGAGTAAGCTCTGAACTGTAAAGAGGGTACTCTACAAATTGGTATCAGAGCCCAGGTTCTGAAACTGAGCCTATATGGGCCAGTGGAGCGGTATTTGGACCGAGAATGCAAGGGAAATTGGGTCTGGAATGGCCAATTTCGAACCTTGGTTTGCTCCGAAGCGTCAAGGAGACACTTGATGAGTTTTTTTTTATTAAGCTCAGGAGGAATAGCCGTGCTATGAAACCGCAGCGAGTGTGGTCTTTGGCCACGGGGAGACAATTCTCTACACCAATGGTGTTAGAACCGTAGGATCTATTCAGGAGGGAAGGCGAACCCTCGTGACCGTCAGATCTCGGCTGGAAAACCCGTCAGCCGTAGGATCTGCCGAGAGGTGTCTGAAGGTTAAACCTCAAAAACTAGGGACGAAAGCTCCAAAACAAATCAAGACCGTCCGAAAGACGGAGGACACGTGTCATGAGATTTCCCATTTCGGGAAATCAGGAATCGCGATATCGCGATTCCTGGTAACAAGGTATCGGAACTTTCCATAGTGGAAACCCCGAAACACCGAAAGGATCTGCGCCATTGATCCAAGGAGGGGATCCGACCGTTGGATTCCATGCTTGGTTTGGACGTGGACGCATGAATGCGTACCATGTGCCAGTGAGTCGAGGAGACAGGCGAGAGTGGTGGGACCCAGTGACGTCATTGAAAGCGACGTGGATCCTCACGAACGTACCACATGGCATGGTGGTTAGGGGCGACAACTGTGTTGTGGGCCCGGGAAATAAGTAACTCGCGATTTCAGGAGCTCACGAGATAAGGGCATAGGAGCTTGACATGGAAACTCGTGAAGTCGCAAAGTAGCGAGAATGAGAGGACAAAAGTCAACATCGTTCCTCGGGGGTTCGGAAGTCGAAGGAAGTTGGTTCAACTTCGGAAGTGGCGAAGTTGCGAAGTGCCGAGAACCATCACGAGCGACACCCGGCAGAACCATAAAGTGGGCCCGAGAAGTAGACCGGCAGACACACGTCACATGGTGGAAGGAGTCAACACTTCGTTGACCTCCTCGTGTCTCGGGGACTCGGAAGATAGGAAACGGAGGTTTGGGACTTCGACTTGCGAAGGTGCGAGTTGTGAGAGGAGCTAGCGTTAGCCTAGCCGGTGGTCACGCGCGGAGGGCGCTGATGGAAAAGAGGGCTGTACCTGTCTCACGATCTCGGACATCGCGGAATGGGACAGGAAGAGTTGAGAGTTTTGACTCACGAACTCGCGAGATCGCGAGTTGCAAAAGGGTGAATCTAGTTACGAATATTTGACTGTGGGATTTTCTTGGACCGAAACTCAAGGTCCCGAAAGCCCCAAAATATCGAAAACTGAAGTTTCAAACACCCGAAAAGTACATAGCCGAGCAGAGCTCAGAAAATTTGTGAAATTGAAAACATTTTCATAAAATTGGATTGTTTATGAATGATGAAGAATTGTCAAGAAAATGAAGGCTTGACAAATTCTAGTTGTCTACGGGTTATATTGCAGAAGACTGATGAGTGCCAGAACTGTTTGGAAATTGCCTCAAATGCAAGAAATGGAAGAAATACATAATACTTCCAGTTCAAGAAACTTATTTAAAATCAAAATGTCTTTTATTTTATTCGATCGGGCTTATAAATAATGTGGTTGTTCGTGAAAGTTTAATGGCCTGACAAATTTTAAATTTAATTGCACAGAGAGAGAGAGAGAGTGCGTGTGCAGAGTTCGACGCAGGCCAGAATTCCGGTTAATCAATACCGAGTATGGAGTGGGGAAGGGTACAAATTACCCCTGAAATAGAAGACGAATGGGAAGGAAAGAATGTCAATATGGGAATTGAAGGATCGAACTCCAATGGGCATGGAAAAGAGAGGGATAAGGAAGAACATATGATGCAACTCATCGAAAAATTGCAGAAAGATGCCCAGGCTCACCTAGCTGATAGCCAAAATCTCATGAAAATATGGGATCGACAGGGTGAATTCAATTTAAAAATGATGAAGAGCCTGGAAATAATAGAAAATAAATTGGATAAGGGAAGTGACACAAGCAGATCAAGAAGTGTCACAACCCCTGAGAGGAGAAGAAGATCGAGGAGTGGTAACAGATATTACCGTCTCTCCCCGAAGCATTCCGGCAAGGAGACACGCAGTAGTTCAAGCTCGTCCCCTACCAGAAAACATAAAAAATCTGGAAGGGAGGAATTGAAAGGAGAGATGAACAAAATTAAACCTCCAACATTTGATGGAGAGCATAAGAAGGAGGAAGATGCTGAAATGTGGTTGTTGGGCATGAAGAAATACTTCCAGCTACAGAACTATTCTACCCATGCAGAGGGAAGAATTGCGATGTACCTGTTGAAAGGAAAAGCATCCATGTGGTGGGATTAGTTTGTGCAGGTAAAGCACATCAGAGAGAAAGAGGTCACGTGGAAGGAATTTAAGAGGTATTTCGAGAAGAAATACCTGACTAAAAGATATTATGACAGAAAGATGAAGGAGTTCTTTGAGCTCAAGTTGGGCAGTATGACCATTGATGAGTATGAATGAAATTTTCTGGAACTACTGAAGTATGTTCCATTCATCAAAGACGAGGCTGTTAAAATTTAGAGGTATCTGAGTGGAATGCCACCCTCCATCGGTGACAAGATTCAATACGATGATCCTAAGACCATGGAAGAAACCATAAGAAGGGAAAAGTGCCTATACGAACAGCAAAGAGAAAAGCCTACCTTTCGGAAGGCTTGGGACGACCAGAAGAGGTTTAAGAAGGAACAGAGGCAGGAGGGAAGCAAACCTTCCTTTTACAGAAACAGTTTTCAGGGACAGCCATCATTTAGAGAGCCGAGAATGACTGAAGAAAGGCCACAAAAGCAGAGACAGGCGCCCATTCAGTGTTGGGGCTGTCAAGGAAACCACAAGTACAGAGATTGTCCCCATAGAAATGGTAAGGCGAGAATTGTACATACTATTCAGCAAGCTGAAACAATGGAGGATATGGGCAGCAGAATGTCGAGGATCTATGCAGCCCTGGACAATAAGCAGGCAGAATTTCAATCACACATGATTGAAGTGGAAGGTATGATTAACAACCAACCACTTGTTATTTTGATTGATTCAGGGGCTAGCCATAGTTATGTAGATCCTAGAGTGGTAGAAAGTATGCATCTAATGAGAATAAAACATGAGAAGTCTTGGTTAGTGCAGTTAGCCACAGGGACCAAGAGGAAGGTCACTGAATTGGTTAAGTCTTGTTCAGTGGACATGAATGGAATGAACACTAAGGATGAATTGAACATTCTGCCTTTAGGCTCATATGATTGCTTAATTGGGATGGATTGGTTGGACCAGCACCATGCCCTTCTGGATTGTCGTAACAAGAGATTCACATGCCTGAACGAAGAGGGAAATCAGGTAACCATCCAAGGAATTCCCAGAGTCGTGGCTGTGAGGGAAATCTCAGCCATGCAGCTAAAGAAATGTTACCGGAAAGGCTGTCAAATATTTGCATCTCGAGTGGGAGAAGTATTTCAAGATGTGGTCTTGAATTTGGAAGACCACAGGGTGCTCAAAGAGTTTGAGGACATGTTTCAAGAGGTGCCTGGACTACCTCCGAAGAGGGACATCGATTTCTCTGTAAATCTGATGCCTGGAACAACTCCAATTTCAAAGACTCCTTATAGAATGAGCACACCAGAGCTGAAAGAGTTGCAAATGAAGCTCGAAGAGCTACTAAATAAAGGGTACATTCATCCCAGCGTGTCACTGTGGGGAGCCCCGGTCCTATTTGTGAAGAAGAAATATGGAACGCTGAGGCTATGCATTGACTTTCGACAGTTGAATAAAGTCACTGTCAAGAACAAATATCCTCTACCAAGAATTGATGATCTTTTTGATCAGTTGAAGGATGCAAAAATATTTTCGAAAATAGACCTCAGATCTGGATATCATCAAGTGAGGATAAAAGATGAAGACATCAACAAGACCACCTTCAGAACAAGGTACGGTCATTATGAGTTTACAGTGGTGCCGTTTGGACTGTCCAACTCACCTGCTGTCTTCATGTGCTTAATGAATGGAGTGTTCAAAAATTATCTGGACAAGTTTGTCATAGTCTTCTTGGATGACATCTTGGTGTATTCCAAGGCAGAGGAAGAACATGAACAACATCTTAGAATGGTGCTGCAGGTGTTGAGAGAACACCAGCTGTATGCAAAACTGAGAAAGTGCTCTTTTTACCAAAAGCAGATCCATTACTTGGGACACATTATATCTGAAGAAGGGATCGCTGTGGATCTTGAGAAGGTACAGGCCATTCAAGAGTGGCCGGCGCCAAGAAATGTGACAGAAGTTAGATCCTTTATGGGTCTGGCAAGCTATTATAGGAGGTTCATAGCCGGATTTTCAAGGATAGTTCATGCTATCACTTCCTTGCAAAGGAAGGGGAAGAAGTTCCAGTGGACTGAAGAATGTGAGAGCATCTTCCAGCAATTGAAGCAGCTGCTAACAAGTGCTCCAATCCTAAGGATTGCAGATCCAAACAAAGAATACGTAGTGTGCACGGATGCGTGCAAGGAAGGGTTGGGAGGAGTTCTCAGCCAAGAAGGATTTGTAGTTTGCTATGAATCCCGAAAGTTGAAAGAGCATGAAAATAATTATGCCACTCATGATTTAGAGCTAGCAGCAGTTGTCCACGCATTGAGGAAATGGAGACATTACCTCATGGGCAAGAAATTTGAATTAAGAACAGACCACAACAGTCTGAAATATTTATTTGATCAGCCGACCTTAAATGCCAGACAAATTAGATGGCTGGAATTTCTGTGTGAATATGACTTTGATATCAGGTATATCAAAGGGAAAGACAATAAGGTGGCTGATGCACTCAGTAGAAAAGTGCATGAATTACATGCTACAACCATTAGCATGTACAAAACTGAGTTGAAAGACAGAATTATGGAGGCTGCAAGTGATGATTTGCAATACAGAAATCTTGTAGCAAAGCTACAGTAGCATGAAAGACCACAGACCGAGAAAGGCTATGCTTTGGGAACTGATGGTCTACTTCTGTATAAGAACAGAGTATATGTACCCAATGACCGAGAATTGAAGTTGGCAATTCTAAAGGAGATGCATAACGTGGCTTATGCTCGACATCCTGGATATCAGAAGACTGTGGCAGCAATCAAAAGCCATTATTTTTGGCCAGGTATGAAGAAAGAAATTGTTGAATACATCACCAGATGTATGGAATGCCAGAAGGTCAAGGCTGAGCATGGACACCTAGCAGGGTTGCTGCAACCTTTACCTATTCCTGAGTGGAAATGGGAAGTGGTAACAATGGATTTTATCACAGGGTTTCCCAGGACAAGCAAGCAGCATGATTCAATCATGGTGGTGGTGGAAAAGCTTACTAAAGCTACCCATTTTATTCCGTTGAAAACCACCCACAGAGCAGCAGATGTTGCTGATATATTTTTAAAAGAAGTTGCACACTTGCATGAAATTCCTAAGACAATTGTGTCTAACAGAGACCAGAAATTCACTTCAAATTTCTGGAAGGGACTGTTCAAAGGATTCAGAATGAATTTGAACTTTAGCACAGCATATCATCCCGATTCTGATGGACAGACAGAGAGAGTGAACAGAGTAATTGAAGACATGCTGAGAATGTATGTGATGGATAAACCATCAAGGTGGGAAGACTACCTACATTTGGTAGAATTCGCCTACAACAATGGGCATCATGCATCACTGAAGATGAGCCCATTCGAAGCACTGTATGGTAGAAAGTGCAACACTCCAGTGAGCTGGGATAATCCAGCTGACAGGGTAGTAGTAGGACCCGAACTACTCAAAGAAATGGAAGATCAGATGATAAAAATCAAACAGAATCTGAAAGCTGCCCAGGATAGGCAGAAAAGTTACGCTGATAGTAACAGAACCCATAGAGAATTCAAAGTGGGTGACCGTGTTTTCCTGAAAGTGAAAACTGACAGGAGTTCCCTGAAATTGGGAAGTTGTGCCAAGTTGGCAGCAAGATTTTGTGGGCCATTTGAGATCCTAGAAAGGATTGGGCCGGTTGCATACATGCTTGCATTACCTACATCTATGACTGTACATAATGTATTTAATGTTTCACTGCTTAAGAAATATGTACCTGATGCTAATCATGTTATCGATTGGAATGTGATTCAGGTGGAACCAGAAGGTGTCCTGCAAGTGCATCTTGTGCGCATATTGGACAGGAAAAACAAACAGCTCCGGAATCGAGCTATAGAGCCTGTAAAGGTCCAATGGAGCTGGTACGGTCCTGAGGACGTGACATGGGAGCATGCAGATGTTATGCAAGCAGAGTACCCGCACCTTTTTGAAGATTTTGAAAGTCTTGCAGAGACAGTGTAAGTTGCACTGAGGACAGTGCAAAAATAAGGGGAGGGGGATTGTAGTGTCCCCAAGGCCGAACCCCGATGTAAACTATGAACGGAAAGAGATTGTAAATATGTGTTATAGGCTGGTGAGCCAA